>CAUJRU010000204.1:0-50952 GCA_963277665.1 Viscum album
TGCTATATCCTGTCATTTTTAATGGAATGTTTTTAACATATGTATGAAGGTGAGTGAATGTATATCATGTTAATATTCATGGGAAATTTATATCATGATTAGTATCATTTTTCATAACCTAATAAATTATAAAATACCCTTGAATACAAGTTTCTAAGTTGTTTCATTTAATTTTTCATCCTTTAAATTTGAAAGGGGAAACTTAATTTTCTAAATCAAACCTGTTTGTTTTATACACCAAATATAGCCCAAGAATAGTTAGAGTGAAATGGTAGATGAAATTTTTATTAAGTATGAATTGATACCCTTTCCCAAGTAATTATTTCTTATCATTATGGGGGATAAAAAGTGAAATGAAATATTGATGAGAAATGGGGAGATAAATTGAGTGAATGATAAAGAAAATATTGAGATGTCATTTCTATGTGGGTATTGAATAATAAATAAAAAAGGTGAGATTGTTGATATCACTTTGGTTATATTGTATTTGATATCAATGTATGATAATTATATATGATATTTTTTGTTAATATATTGAATAATAACTGAAGGATGTGAGGAATAGTTACCAAGTATTTTTATCTTGTAAGATCATGTTTTATGTTACTTTTCATCATTTCTTGGATTATTTGTTCTGGAAATATATTCGAGGTCAGTTCTACTGGGGCAGGACAAGCGGCATGGTGGAGGCATATCCTATTCATAAAAATGAATGGGTTCTTATATGGAATCCATAGTGCATGTGTTAATATAAATATGTTAGCCTCTCATGTGCAGGGTGACACAAGAGGCAAGAGGGATCTGTATTCAAAGGATAAATGCATATCAGTCCTTCTTAGATTAGGAATAATGCTCTAAAGTTAGGAAATTAATCATTTGATATCATGAAAATCATGGGAAGATTGAATGAACGAAAAATAATATGTATCAACCATGTGATTATCTAGGTAAGAGGTTGTACATTCATAATAGGTTTTGTGTGTAGAAGAAGATGAAAGGGAAAAAAAGAATTAGTAGAGAAGTTGAGTGAAGAAGAATAAAGTATGGGAGACCTGAGGAGGATCACTACATATGACGAATTATACATATTTTTATCTCATATAATCTATGTATACAAATGATTTATGTATAGGAAATCATCACATATTTATATTTGTTATGCATGGGAATTCCGATTATTCAATTTAAACAAATTCATTAAAATGAACATATTCAAATTACTATGTATGAGAATGGTTCATGTTTCCAAATTCATTATGTAAGTTTTTTTCATCCATAATAGGTGTTTGAAATAGATGAATATAAATATATTAGATAATTTTATATAAATATTTGATCCATTATGGGAGTAGATACATATAGTTCCATTCAAGCCAAATATAATGGAATTAATATCACGAGTAGTTATCATGATTCAGGAAAATTAAATTTAAGATAGTATAAGGTTCAAAAATTTTAGTAGACTATAGATAATTGAAGATATTCAATTATTATAGGAATATATATATTTTTGGATCTAGTTGTGAAGAATATTTTGTGGAATGCATTAATTTTGAGGGTGTGTGATATTTCCATATATCAAAAGAGGTTATGAAGTCTGATTCCTAAATACTTTTAAAATAGAAACATCTTAAAATTAAAGAATGAAGTTCTAGGGAATTTGGAGTTACCAAAAACCTTGGTAATTCAAAATAATGTATTTACAGTATAAAGTAAATAATATAATAAAAAAAATAAGATATTTATGGAGGAAGAACTGATAGTGATGTATTATTTCTTTATATATGCACTCTAGGATGATGAAGAATGAGAGAGGTGAGAGGATTTGAAACTTCTATTATAAGATTAAAATCCTAATTTCAAGAAGTCTGAAGAACTAATACTGAAAATTATTCTTACATTTGTGAGTATAAAAGAAAATAGAGGAGATAGGGTTTGTAGTGCCCCAACCCAAAATCAACTTAGAATGGTTCACTGATCCATTTTTCCATTGGGCCTAAAGCACACCTCCACATATTATAGATTCTTTATACTAGCAATGAGGTTCTAAAGGTGGTATATTGGGGACGATATAACCTATTGATTAGAAATGAATATCGTAGAAGTAATAATAAATTAATTCATCCGAATAAACAACAATTTATTATCAATAATAAATAAAGAATATTCATGAATGACTATGCTACAATGTTCAAGAAAAAGAAAGTATATTATAAAGTAATACAATAAGAATAAATAAGAAAAAAAACCAAAGACTATATTGGTTATAATCCTAAGAATTGGATCACTACTCTTCTCCTGAGCTTCTATGTACAAGTATAATAGTACACAACATAATCCATCATCTTGAACCTGTAATTAGGTGATATCTGTTTGGGTACCAAACGATGATCCAAACGATGAGTGAGATATAATTAGTAGGCCCCTAGAATGATGCATAATGTTTTCTAGTTCCTGAATATAATGTAAGAAATGTATAGGTATATTAAAAGTAAGAAGTGAAGTAATGATAAATGTAAACCACTTGAATCATGTTTCTCAAGGACACCTTACTGACAATACCTGCTTTGGCCTATGTCAGAATGTCTTTGAACATTCCATCCTGTATATATAATCATACAAGAGATTATGTCTATAGATACATACATGAATTGATAAGGAACCATGGATTAGTGCCTATAAATCCACATAAGGATTTAACATAAATTTTAACATTCATATTAAGGGGGACTCATGATATAAAGATATTAATAAGGAAGGATCCAAGGTGTAACTAGGTGTGACTTTCTGACCTGGGTTACATTAAACAGTTCCCTGAGCCGGTTGGACACATTCCCTCAAGAGAAACTCCCTATACGCCAGAGGGTGCTGACTAGAAGTGAGGGTTTGGTAAGTCAGTCTTGGGGAGACTATACCCTCTTTTATCAGAATAAAACACCAAAAGAATCAAACAACAATAACCATGTGTGGGAGGGTATAAATAACTAGAATAATACCATGTCATAAGATATTCGAAACAATAAAATACAATACCCAACTGTAAGGTAAAACATGCTATGACAATGCGAATGTCAAGTGTATACAATCCAACTAAAAGTAAAGACACAACAACTCCCAAACAGGTCCCGAACCATGTTTGGTTCCCTCTCCCATGCTGTAATACCAAACAAAAACATATCCCAAGGCCTTTCCATTATTATGTCCTACAACAACAAAGTCTAATTAGGTGTCGATCAGGTGTCCCAAATAGGGTGTGAGTATAACTCAGAAGGCCACCCCCAATGGTGTCTAAAACAAGTCTAGTCAAAATATTGTGTATGTAGTTTTGTGAAGAAATAAATACAATGAATAATTAAACAATTATAACATTTTCATTTAATCTTTAATCATCGCATTAGGCCCAGTTTCAATTCATGATTTCCATTAGAATCATCATTCTTTATTATCATTAATTTTTTGTTGAACACCATTTCAAGCACCCGAAATCTCATTGAGTGTATGTCTCCATGCCTAACACTCCATATCTCATTCGGTGTAGGTCATCATGCCTAGCACCCCAACATATCAAGCTTGGATATCTATTTGGGAGGAATTCCATGTCCAAGTACCAACTTCTAATCGGTCTAGAATTCCATGTCTAGAACTATAAAAATATCATCCATTTAATCATTCTTTAATTCAAAAGAATTAGCCACATCATTCCATTAATAGTCCAATTATTAGTTAAATATTTTAAAGGCCATTAGTTAACTCAAAAATTAACTAGGCACATAAACCATTAATTAATTCATAAATTAATTAATCAATCATCACAATTATTATTCCATAATTAATTCTTCACAATTAAATACCCATATCAAATCTAAACTTCTCATAATTAATTCTAATGATTAATTATCTTTGATCAACATCATGGCACATAATTAATTCTCACAATTAATTATCTTTCATAGACAAATATCATTTCATAATTAATTTCCCTTAATTAATTATCTTAACACAATAAATTCAATATCTCAATTATAATATATAAACCCATAACCAATCTCAAAAACAAATATCTATATGGAAAATCCATATTCATTTGTTCTGTGATTCAATTATCAATTAATCAAAAAGTAAATCACAAGTCAATTCCACATTCCTAATTACACCAATTTAAAAAATAAATTATCAAGGGAAGTTAGAAAATCTATAAACCCTCATAAACTTATCAAATTAACGACTATGGGGGTTCAATTTGGACCACCTACCTCAATTTATTGATAGATGTTAGCCCAACAAAAATCCCCAAAATTCAACTCGTACAACTTCGTCAATCATGCTCCAGATATAAATCCCTAAACAAAAATTATGATCAAAAGTATAAAGATCTTGAAAATATAGATCTAGATATCAACTCATTAGTTTAGATCCAAAGAAACGGTAAAAATAATCCATGAAAAGATCAAGGAAAGATAGAGGAATGAACGGGAGAAGCAAAATGATGAAATCTAATTACCAGGAAGAGAGAGGATCTTCAATCCTGGATTTTTATCTCAAATAATTATGTTTGAATCATCTTGGAATACCTCTAGAATTCTTTGGGATCACCTAGAATTTGTCAATCCTAATCTAAGGTCGAAATATGGTAGTCTCAAGGGTTTAGGTGGTTTTAAAATAGATTTTCAGATAATTAATCCCTCTTGCACGGTTTCTTGGGAAAGGGCACACAGTTTGGGAAAACCATGAACCAACCATGAAAACCTATCTATCTATATTTTCATGGATAGTATGGTTTAGTTGCATGGTTTTTCAAACCATGCGCAAACTGTGTAGACCTCTATGTCATGGTTTGCATGGTTGTCACAGTTTAGTTGCATAGTTTGTCAAATTGTGCACAAACTGTTCATAGAAAAATGTCTGTTATTTTTTATTAAAAACTCCCGCAAACACTCCACAAGACACTACTCCAAAACAAAAGTACTTAAAAAACCTCAAAAGTACATGAAAACACACCTGAGATGACTCTAGAAAATTCCGAGATGTTACAATCTCCCAACCATATAACAGATCATTCTTGAGTTGCACTCCTAAACGCTTCTAAGAATTTGAGCAAAAAATATTGGGCCAGTGAGCCCTCATGTCAGATTCCTATTCTAAAGTTTCATCTTGAACGCTTTCATGTTTCCATAACACATGAACTAATGACACAATCTTTCCCTGTAAAACATTATCACTGCGAACCAACACACATATCAAATGCTCCTCAAAGGATTCATCTATCTCTAGGTCAAAGTCTTCCACATCAGTCACATGAGAAGGGTCAGGGTGATACCACCATAGTTGTAACACACGGAAAACATCATTCATATAATTTAATTTATTTTGAAGGGATAATCAGTATGCCACTAGCCTGATTCTCTCCAGCACCTCAAATGGTCCAACAAACTTGGGCACCAACTTGCCCTGCCTCTGTATCCTATGGTGACCTAATATAAGCAACACTAGAAGGAATATATTATCTCCCTCTATATACTCTAGGGGCCATCTCTATCATAATATGAATTCTTCCTACTCTGATCCGTAGCCATACATTTCCCAATCAACTGCACCTTCTCTGATGTCTCTTGAATAATACTTGGTCCCAATAGCTTTGAATCACCACCTCTAACCAACAAAGTGGTGATATAAAAGGTCTACCATAATGTGACTTATATGGTTCTATCTTTATAGTTTCTTAATAACTGTTGTTGTAGGCAAGCTCCACTAAATCCAAGTGCTTCTCCCAAGAACCACCAAATTCAAGTACACATGCTTGCAGTATATCCTCTAACAATTGTATGGTATGCTCCGACTAACTATCTTTCTATGGGTGGAAGGCCATACTTAACAAAACCTATGTACCAAAACCCGTATGCAAGACCTTCTAGAAGCGTGAAGTAAAGCATGAATCACGATTTGAAACTATAGTCCGTGGAACCCCATGTAAATGAACAATCTATCATATATACAGTTCTCCTAAATGTTCTACTGTAAAGGTTTCCCCAATAGGAAATAAATGTGATAACTTTGTTAGTTGATCAACAATGACCTAAATTGCATAATTCTTCCTAAGTGTATTTGGAAGTCCTACCATGAAATCCATAGTAACATCCTTCCACTTCCATTCTGAAATAGGAAATTACTACAATAGGCCTCCAGGTCGTTGATGCTCTACCTTCACCTACTGACAGGTGAAACAACTTGTTACAAACCCTGATATCTCCTTTTTCATGCCTAGACACCAAAACTGTCATCATAGGTCACGATACATTTTTGTCACCCCAGGATGTACCTCCCACTTTGAGGCATTAAATTCTCTCATGAGTTCTTCTCACATACTTGTTGGTACAACAACCTGATTTTTCACATAGATGATCTCATCCTTATCTATTATACAGTATGAAGGTGTCTCCCCACATTGAAGTATTTTTCTTAAGGATAAACACTCAAGATCCTCATACTTCTTGTCCCTAATCAGCCTCAAGAGTGTAGACTCCACTGCTATAGAAACCAGAGTCATCCTCTCCTAAATTTCCGAAACTAACAAGTGTATTTCCACTAGCAAGGTTATAAAATTCCAATCTATACTTGAATCATATACAAAATGAGTCTAAGTTTTCCTACTCAAGGATTCATCCACACTATTCCCCTTTCTAGGTGTGTATGCCATCTCAAAATCAAAGGACTGCATATACTCTACCCATATTCGATGATGAAGATTAAAGTATTGATGTGAAAAGATATACTTCAAAATTTTGTGATCTGTAAAAAGTGTAAAATTTTCCACCAAAATATAGTGTCGCCAACACTTAAGATCATAAAACACTACTGCCAACTCGAGGTCATACGTAGGGTAATTTTGTTCATGTGGACTCAGTCGCCGAGACCCCTAAGCTACAAACCATTTCCCTTGCATCAACATGGATATGAGTCTGATCCTATAAGCATCACAATACACCATGTAATCCTCACCCAAATTAGGTAATATCAAAATTAGTGTCGATGTCTAGTGATTCTTCAACTCCTAGAAAGAATTCTCATATGATTCTATCAAATCAATCTTTATCCATTTCTTTTTAAAGCCTAAAAGTGGTGCTTCCAATCTGAAAAATTCTTGGATGAACCTCCTGTAATAACCAACTAATCACCAAAATATTCAGATATCAATAAAATTCTTAGGATGCTCCCAATAAATCACTGCCAACACTTTTTCTAGCTCCACTACCACACCTTCTTCTGAGATGATATTCCCTAAAAAGTGTACCTTGTCAATCCGAAACAGAAATTTATATATCTTGGAGTATATATGATGATCTCTCAGTGTACCCAGGATGATGTCAAGAAGTTGGGAATGATCATCATGAGTCTTAGAGTACACCAATATGTTATCTAAAAACACCACAAACAACTAATCTAAGTACAGATGAAATATCTTATTCATCAAGGCCATAAATACTGCTAGAGAATTTTTCAACCCAAAATGCATTACAACAAAATCATAAAGGACATACGTAATTCTGAAAGTAGTTATTGGTATATGAAAGGTCCAAACTATCAACTGATGGTACTCTGATCTCAGATTGAACTTTGAGAACACACAAGCTCCCTTCAACTAGTCAAATAGATCATTGATACATGAAAGAGGATATCATTTCTTCTTAGTAATTTTATTCAACTTCCATAAAGTGACACACAAACATAAAATCCCATCAGAGTTATTTTCAAACAATACAGGTGATCCCCAAGGTGATGTACTTGGATGGATAAAACCTTTTATCCTCCAACTCCTCCAAATGTGTTTTGATCTCTTAAATCTCAGTCAGTACCATTATATAAGGTGAAATAGAAACTGGGTCAGCCCTAAACATGAGCTCAATAGTGAATTCCACATCCCTCTCAGGTGGAAACCCGGAATAGTCTTCAGAAAAGACATCTTGAAACAGTTATACTAGTGGTGGATGGACATCTTGCCTTTCAATCCTATCATCCAGCAATAGAATAACAACTTGGGTTGTGAGCTCTTCCAATTGTTGAGTAATTGGACCAACTCAGCCTCTATGGATATCCCATTATCTCTGATGAATATAATGGTCACCCTTAGGAGATACAATGGTCACTCTCCTACGGTAACAATATACGTGGGATCGATATGAGATTATCCAGTCCATAACTATAGTCAGGTCAAAGCCTATTATATCAAGGTCATAGATTTCCCAAAGAAAACAATACTCTCTGATCTTTAGAAAACATTCCTTGCATAAACAAAAATCCCATGATCATTTTCCCAATGGTGTATTAATATTCATCACCCTTCTTATGGACTCCACCTCTAGGTTCAAACTATTATCATGATTTTTAGATATAAAGGAATGAGAGGTTACAATATCAAATAAGGTAGTAGCTAATGTAAAAGATACTAGAATAGTACCTCTCACTATCAATGGACCAGCCTTTTTATCCACAAGTGTAGGTAATACTACATGTAACTATCCTACCTCTCTTCTTTGTGGTGTCGTCTGAATCCCTTGAGTAGCACCACTCTAATGATACAAGTGATCATA
Source organism: Viscum album (assembly GCA_963277665.1). NCBI lineage: Eukaryota > Viridiplantae > Streptophyta > Magnoliopsida > Santalales > Viscaceae > Viscum > Viscum album. The sequence goes on from CAUJRU010000204.1 coordinate 8,586, forward strand.
CCCTAAATTACAAAGAACACTACTTCTACCACCTCTGCTCAAAGAGTTTTAGCTGCTAGAACTATATATTGTAGAAGACCCCCTTCCCACACTCTAAATCTGAGTAGCTGCACCCTCAACATCCACTTTACACTACTTCCACCATAACTTCTATAGGTGCCCCATCTTACCACAAGACAATCCACAGGTGTTTGAGGGCAATGTGTAAGACAGTTTCCCTGCTTACTGTATAGGTGGAAAAGTACATAAGTAAGATCCGGTGCAACTGTTCCTCCTTGTTTTCCATCTTGATTTCCACTGTCTTGAATAAGGTTCTCATAAAAAATTTTATTACTCTTATAAGGCACACTCACTGATCATCCAGTGAATTATACCTATATAGTACTGGAATCCTCCTTCCGGCCACCCTATGAAATTAGATCCTGATTAACAACTTTTGATAATTTCTTCATCCTAAATATATTTACCTGGGACATAATTTCACACCAAAGTATGTCTTGAAATAATTTTGCTAAAAAATCCTCATCTCCCACCAATGCTGGAGAAAAATGCTATAAATCCATAAAATGTTCAGTGTAATCCATTATAGACATACTACCTTTGGTCAAATTCATAAATTGTGAATCCTTCTCCTATCTCATAGTTTACGGATAGAAGTTATCTAAGAACTTCTCTAGAAAGTCCTTCCACAACATATCATCAGTCTGTTTAGATCGTACCTGAATGTCCCACCAGTGCTTCAATGACCCCCGTAGCATATTAGCAACCAACTGGACCCTCTTTCCAACCAAAGTATCCAAATGGTCAAGTATTGTCTGTAACACCCCAAGATTTCATAGTGTGTTATTTCTTCAAAATAATTCAATAACTTGCACTACATGCAACACCGAGTTCAATCGCACCATGAATTACAAAAAAAAAAGCCATTAAAAAGAGGTTATGAATAGTATTCACTAAATTTTAAACTTTATATAATCATTATAATTTTAGAATCCATATTATGAGTTTCTTAGATATAATGCAAGAACAAATTCATTTTCAGTATTGCACTTTTATCAACTTTTAATAGTGAACCCTTTTTAAATAAAATATTTTAAACTTTTTGACTAAATGGGGACATCAAAAATTTAAAATGAAACATCCCAAGCTTCCACGGTACGCTTTCCTTTGAATAATACAATAGCATGTGTTGTACGCAACTTTGAGTTTTAACACACACCACAACCGATCAAACTAGCCGTTATGAATAGTAACACCTACTTTTTGAAATTATATATATATTATATTTCAAAATGGACTTCATTTTTGGATTAGGAGTGTCGAATTTACCCTAAGGTGAAATTTTGGTACTTTTTGGATAACTTTAATATTTTGATGAATAGTGAAAATTACTAAATTTTGATTAAAAACAACTTTTTTAATCAAAATAATTAATAGTGATAAATTTTGAATTTGAGTGGTCTTAACGTATATTTAGAATAAAGTTTTACCATTTTATACAATGTTGGTCATTGGACATAATTTCACAATTAAACCGAACATAAAAAAGTATCAATCTTTTGATAGTTATTATATCTTAAAAACACGCTTTTCGTTTTAACAGCGGGAATTATTTTTAAATTAATTTCTTCCACTTATGTGTTTTGAATTAGGAAAAATGTATTCCATATTTGGAATCAGGATTTTCATATTGTGTGAATAGGTAACTTTTATTTTTAGACATTTTGAATAATTACTGCGGTAAATATTTTATTTACCATGGTTAAGGGTAAATTGGGTAAATAAGGGTTAAAAAATAATATTATAATAATAATAAATTACCCTAAAATGTGTCCTAACCTTATTGGTTGATACATGTTCGACCATAGTCATCTTTGGGTCGATTTTGGGACCCCATGGAGCCACTTATAGGTGATAGGGACACTTTATTTTAATTAAGAAAAATGAATACAAAAATGACACAAGCATATATCTTTTAGAAAACCAATTTTTACATAGGGTTATATATGTTAGATTTTCGACTATAAATATTCATTAGAAAGATAAAAAATTTTCTTACATAATTATATTTTATTTATAATTTTTAGACATTAAATATTTTAATTTATTTATGACACAATGATGATGCAGTAATTACCATAATAGTGAAAAATTAAAATAATTGATATTATAAATACACAAATAAATATAATTTCAGACTTTTTATGAATTAAAATAATTTTATAAGTTAATATGACATTATAGTAATGCTTTAATTAAATGTGTTTGAAGTAATCATTCTGTTATGATTTTCACAAAAATCAACTATTGAATAGTGTCAAAATTAACATAAAAGAGTTTTTAAAACAAATATTATATTATTAATTGATATTAAATTCCTAAAAATCAAAGGTTCGGAAAAAGGACATATATCATGATAGGTGTATCTTTAATGGACCACTTGGGGGTCTCTTGGATGTATATAGTAAGTTTATTAATCATATTATATAAAAATACAAAGAGACATTGTAAAGGTGAAACTAATTAACTGAGAGTTAATACTTAAAGATAAGGTTAATATAATGACCCAAACCTGTCTAAATTCTATTGATTGAATTGTTTTCGACCCATCCCCACCTTAAAATTTAAATAATCAACTTTGGAGCCATTATAAACTGAATATGAATATATTATAAATTAATATTTCTAGCTTTTCCAAAGGTGCCCCTCAGCCCTCTTATAAAAGGGAACTCCTCCTTCTCATTTATTCACACCTTAAAAGCCTTATGGTTCGGCCAAAATCTGCCCAAATACTCTTCCAACTTCCATAACTACAACCTAGAGGCCTTAGTTTGATAAGAAAGCCAACCTAAGGAGCCCTTTTGATCAAATCAAAAGGAAGAACCGGAAGAAGAGGTAATGATTTCACCACCCTTTTCCAAGTTCCTTTCTTCTTCCACTTATTCTTCCTTTGTTGTTACCATTCTAAAATAATAATTCCAGTATCATATATATACTATGATGTTATTATAAATATGGTACAACCATATTCAGTATTCTATCCACCCTGTGAATAACATTTCACCATACGTGCGTACGTACGACTTACCGTCTCCACGTCGTGGTGTAATTGTTATTCAATATATTATTATTTGGATGGGTATAATAATGATGTGAAAATAATGTAAATAATAAATATAAAATTTTAATGATTCTGTATATATGATACACCATCCATATATATATTATTTTAATATCAAAAGAATGATATTGTCGCTCGTGCGTACGTACGGACTACCGTCTCCACGAACGCGATGAGATTCATTATCCATCGTATCCATTCAAGTATAATTCTCATTTGATGAGTAATAATAGTATCAAAGGACTTGATATAATTCTGTATATGATCAAGATACAACATATCCATTACAAACATGTCTTACGTAACAAAACATATAAAAGAAAACGAGTAAGTTAACACCCAAAACAACGATAATACTAAGATATTATTAACAAATCAATGTTAAAAGATCATATATCATATCATATTAATGTATATGACTCTTGTATAATTTAATAACAATTATTTCACTATTATACATGAGGTTAACCTACCCCAACCAAGGAAAAGTAAAAGGTAATGGTTATTTCACAATCTCTTCATTATCCGAGGTTGTTTATACGTAATAATCTACTGGGATCTCTTTATCATCTACATCCATGTTTCTTAAAAATGTATTTCAAAACATTTTTACTATTTAAAAGAATATGAGTTAAGGTCATTTATACCCTTGTTTGACTTTTTATAAGAGTTTTATTAAGGAATCTTTTCATCATTTTCCAAACAAGGTGCTTTTTAACCTTTTCGACAAAATTAAGGTAAGAATGATTTTTTTTAACTTATACGGCGGGTGCAGTTATTTTCCGCTGTTATAAAATCGTCGAAGCTTCCCTTACAAGCTTATAAGAATATTTTCAAAGAAAATGTTTTATTTCATAAATATAAGACTCTTAAATGATTTCAAAATAGAAAGAGATATATCTCTAAAAAGAGTTTTGATTTCATCTATATCAACATCCTTTGATGGATTTTACGCTTATTTGAAGTTGATTTATTATGATACAAAACTTCTATATTGTATTGAAGGTTTTGTGATATGTTTGACTGTGGATTTGCTATTTTTATACCGTTCATAGTTTATGGTGAAGGTATTGACATTTCGTATGCTAGTTTGAATATGAATGTTTATGTTATGTTTAAACCTTTTCATATGGGAATGCATTGGACTTAATATGTGACGGGTGGATCCCGCTATAGCTCCTCGATGCATTGGTAGGTCTCATGAGACAAACTAGTGTCTTGGCACAAGGCCTTGGAAAAATCTTATTTGCAGTCTTGGCACGAGGCCTTGGCTATGTGGTTATGATAGTCTGGCATTATGCATTCCATTATTATGAAAGTGGTTATTGATATTGCATGTGATTATTCGATTAGTAGAATATACATGTGAATAAGTAAATGGCATTATTTCATTTTAATTTTTCCATACTATGTTGAAGTTCAAGTTTAAAAGGCTTTTGTTTTAGTAATGCATTGCCTTAAATGTTTATGCTTATTTTTGAAAGTTTCCGCTATATTGTTATCCTTACTGGGCATTTGAGCGCACCCCTTTTCTATGTTTTATTTTTCCCAGGATGTGAAGAAGTAAGTTATGAATGACTAGCAGGGATTTTATGTGGGGATATGAGTGTGGAATATGGAGACTATGTTGTTGTATTAGTTTTTCACTTTATGATGCAATTTAAAACTTTATGAATATATCTAGTGTTTCCAAGGCTACTAAACCAATCGTTCTTTCGATATTTGATCTTTCTTGTGATCATGCCAATGTTATGTAATAATGAACCGACTCTAGGTAACTGGGGTCGGGGCGTTACAGCTGGTATCAGAGGAAGTTTAGTAAAAAACTTGGAAGCTATATTTAGATAAAATCTGATTAGAGCACGTAGACCTAAGATGAACTTTGAGGATTAGAATAGAAGAACTTCCTAGAATTTTGGTATTGTAGAGATTTTGTGAGTTTTCCGAGCAATACATCCCTGTCTAGATACGAGCAGGTAGAGGCGGATCTGGCACAGATGTACCTAGAGGTAAAACCCGAAAACACCGCTTTGAGCTAGACTCGAACGGGAACTAGTGCACAACAACGGGCCTTGCTGCACTCTTGGTTATGAAACTCCCAGGGGATATGCTTAGGATAACTCTCATTTTCTTTACAAATCATTATGAAGGGTTTATGAGTATATACTTCCTCAAAGGAGACATTTTTATGATTATGGATTATATCAATAAACTATTTAATTTATGTTATGTGTTTTACAAGTTTGGGATTAGGTATTGTTATTCCTAAACTAATCTAGTGTATGCCATTGTTTAGAAATGGTGCCCAGTAGAAGGAATGAGAACTCCAGTAATGAACATGATCCAAAGAGAAAGAAGGATCATATCTTTCATGGTCTTAATCCAGAATTTATAAGAGAAATAGTCTCCCATGTATTATCATCATATGAAGAAATAATATCATGTGTTGATAAGATAAGTAAAGAGTTTACTGAGTCCTATGGATTTGAAGGGAAGCAAGAGAAGAAAAGGATGGAAGAGAAAAATGTGGATAAAGGGAAAAGGGAAAAGAAGAATTTTCCCATATGTTATAACTATGGGAAGAAACACCCTAGAACTTTCCTAAAAGGAATAGGAGTTTGTTGTAAGTGTCGAGGAAAAGGGCACAAAGTACGTGACTGCAAGGGTAAGAAAATGGTTTCAAATGTACAATGCTTAATTTGTAAGGAGTTTGGACACTACGCGGACCTATGTCCCAGTCATCAGACTATGCCGCAAATGATGTTATTGGATAATAATCAAGTTATGATACTACCACAGATAAAGAGGAATGATTAGAGTTCTTATGTTGATTATGTCATTTGAGTGTTGTATCAACAATGTACTTGTTTTAATAATTATGGAGTATATTAGGATTGTATTGCAGTACTATTTCATTAAGGACTTGAGATTGTGTGGAACAAAGAAAAGTGACTCAATAGCAGGTTAAATTTTTGGAAAATATATGGTTTAGAGAAAGATAAACCATGATATGGTTCTGATACCGAGGTAGTGATTTTAGAATAATACATGATTGATTTGGAAAAATTATATTGGATATTCTTGACTACCTTGAAGCTGATTAATGATTTGTATATTCCATCATTGTTGGGGTTTAAAACATTTTTGGATTGATGAAGTATATCCAGCATTCTATATGGAATAAGGGAGCATTAATGTAATCAATAAGGATTATGGTAATTCAGGATGTTTCAGTGTTTTAAAAGAATACATGATGTAGGTATTAATATGCTATTACGAGGTAAAAAGGATCTACATTATGTTTACCTTCATTATAAATGTTGGACTGTGAGTTCAGACAGAAGTATTTTGGATAAATTCTAGTTTGAGATTAATTTTGGATTGCCATAAAAGGACAACCCAGAGGTCGGGCGACAACCCGTCGCGACCGGCAAGGCCGCGAGACTTAAACCCACAACCGAAGGGAAACAAGGGTGTATAACATACCACTAGACCACGAGATGTCCTGGATTAAATAATGTAGTTTTTATTAGAAGATCTGGTAGATGAATTATAAATTCGTTTATTTTGGAACCCTTTACGAATAGTATAAATAGAATTTTTTTATGTTCTATTATCTTTTAGAGTGAAAGGTGAGTTTGTGGTAGAAATTTATTAATGGATAAAACTGTAATTATAAAGTAAGTATATCTCCTTATGATCTTAGCCAATATCATAAATAAATTCCTCAACATTAAGAAAAGGAACTTAGAACAAAAATGTTGTCCTAGATGGTACCTTAAATCATCACTAATTTATGGCTTTGGGATTGTTGGCCTTTTCATAGCCATGTTCTCTACCACTCTCCATCAGATAATTGATGGTTAGATTTCTCTTCCATATCCATATTTTCCAACATGGAACCTTAGTATTTGTTGTTTTCGGTAATCTTAATACTTTCCACTCTTTATTTTATATAGAGGCCTCATTAATTCATTTTTCGATCTGGGATTTCAACTAAGATATATTGAAATGTCAAAAATGTGTTATCCCAATACCCTATGTTTTGTTGAACCGATGGTATTTCAAATCATCATAGATTGATGAATTTAAGGACCTCAATTTTATACTTGTTTGTGATTGATGACCTCAATCACTACCTATAAATATTTACGTTTTCTTCCAATATATGTATTTAATTTCCACCAATGTTCTCCTAATTGAGATCATAATTTGGTGGTGACCCTTTCATTTCTCTTTTCCTCATATTAAGACTAAATTTTAGTAAACCAATTTCCGATGTGGGTTTTCCCACAAATATATTTTCTATTTTCAACCTTTTATTTTCGAAGAACAATTTCAAATTGCAAGGACGCAATTTATTGAAGGAGGGGATAATGTAACACCCCAAGAATTCATAGTGTGTTATTTCTTCAAAATAATTCAATAACTTTCACTACACGCAACACCGAGTTCAATCGCACCATGACTTACCAAAAAAAATCCATTCAAAAGAGGTTATGAATAGTATTAACTAAATTTTAAACTTTATATAATCCTTATAATTTTAGAATCCATATTATGAGTTTCTTAGATATAATGCAAGAACAAATTCATTTTCAGTATTGCACTTTTATCAACTTTTAACAGTGAACCCTTTTTAAATACAGTATTTTAAACTTTTTGACTAAATGGGGACATCAAAAATTTAAAATGAAACATCCCAAGCTTCCACGGTACGCTTTCCTTTGAATAATACAGTAGCGTGTGTTGTACGCAACTTCGAGTTTTAACACACACCACAACCGATCAAACTAGCCGTTATGAATAGTAACACCTACTTTTTGAAATTATATATATATTATATTTCAAAATGGACTTCATTTTTAGATCCAGAGTGTCGAATTTACCCTAAGGTGAAATTTTGGTACTTTTTGGATAACTTTAATATTTTGATGAATAGTGAATATTACTAAATTTTGATTAAAAACAACTTTTTTAATCAAAATAATTAATAGTGATAAATTATGAATTTGAGTGGTTTTAACATATATTTAGAATATATTTTTACCATTTAATACAATGTTGGTCATTGGACATAATTTCACAATTAAACTGAACATAAACAATTATCAATCTTTTGATAGTTATTATATCTTAAAAACACGCTTTTTGTTTTAACATCGGGAATTATTTTTAAATTAATTTCTGCAACTTCAGTGTTTTGAATTAGGAAAAATGGATTCCATATTTGGAATCAGGATGTTCATATTGTGTGAATAGGTAACTTCTATTTTTAGACATTTTGAATAATTACTGTGGTAAATATTTTATTTACCATAGTTAAGGGTAAATCCGGTAAATAAGGGTTAAAAAATAATATTTTAATAATACTAAATTAACCTAAAATGTGTCCTAACCTTATTGGATGATACCTGTTAGACCATAGGGATCTTTGGGTCGATTTTGGGACCCCATGGAGCCACTTGTAGGTGATAGGGACACTTTATTTTAATTAAGTTAAAATGAATACAAAAATGACACAAGCATATATCTTTTAGAAAAACAATTTTTACATAGGGTTATATATGTTGGATTTTAGACTATAAATATTCATTATAAAGATAACAAGATTTAATACATAATGATATTTTATTTATAATTTTTAGACATTAAATAATTTAATTTATTTATGACACAATGATGATTCAGTAATTACCATAATAGTGACAAATTAAAATAATTGATATTATAAATACAAAAATAAATATAATTTGAGACTTTTTATGAATTAAACTAGTTTTATAAGTTAATATGACATGTTAGGAATGATTTAATTAAATTTTTTCTAATTAATCATTCTTTTATGAGTTTCACAAAAATCAACTATTGAATAGTGTCAAAATTGACATAAAAGAGTTTTTAAAACAAATATTATATTATTAATTGATATTAAATTCCTAAAAATATAAGGTTCGTCAAAAGGACTTATATCATGATATTTTTATCATTAATGGACCACTTGGGGTCGTTGTATGTATATAGTAAGTTTATCAACCATATTACATAAAAATACAAAAAGACATTGTAAAAGTGAAACTAATTAACTAAGAGTTAATACTTAAAGATAAGGTTAATATAATGACCAAAACCTGTCTAAATTATATTGGTTGAATTGTTTTCGACCAATAACCACCTTAAAATTTAAATAATCAACTTTGGATCCATTAGAAACCGAATATGAATTTATTATAAATTAATATGTCTAGCTTTTCCAAAGGTTCCCCTCACCACTCTTATAAAAGGGAACTCATACTTCTCATTTCTTCACACCTTCAAAGCCTTTTTGTTCAGACAAACTCTGCCCAAATACTCTCCCAACTTCCCTCAATACAACCTAGATGCCTTATCATAAAGCCAACCTAAGGATCCCTTTTGATCAAATCAAAAGGAAGAACTGGAAGAAGAGGTAATGATTTCACCACCCTTTTCCAAGTTCCTTTCTTCTTCCACTTCTTCTTCCTTTGTTGTTACCATTCTAAAATAATAAATCCAGTATCATATATATACTGTGATGTTATTATAAATATGGTACAACCATATTCAATATTCTATCCATCCTTTGAATAACATGTCACCATACGTGCGTACGTACGGCTTACCGTCTCCACGTCGTGGTGTAATTGTTATTCAATATATTATTATTTGGATGGGTATAATAATGATGTGAAACTCATGTAAATAATAAATATAACATGTTAATTTTTCTGTATATATGATATACCATCCATTTATATATTATTTTAATATCAAAAGAATGATATTGTCGCTCGTGCGTACGTACGGACTACCGTCTCCACGAACGCGATGAGATTCATTATCCATCGTATCCATTCAAGTATAATTCTCATTTGATGAGTAATAATAGTATATAAGGACTTTATATCATTCTGTATATGATTAAGATACAACCTATCCATTACAAACTTGGCTTACGTAACAAAACATATAAAAGAAAACGAGTAAGTTAACACCCGAAACAACGATAATACTAAGATATTATTTACAAATCAATGTTAAAAGATCCTATATGATATCATATTAATGTATATAATTATTTTATAATTTAATAACAATTATTTCACCATTATACAGGAGGTTAACCTACCCCAACCAAGGAAAAGTACAAGGTAAGGGTTATTTCACAATCTCTTCATTATCCGAGGTTGTTTATACGTAATAATCTACTAGGATCTCTTTATCATCCACATCCATGTTTCTTAAAAATGTATTTCAAAACATTTTTACTATTTAAAAGAATATGGGTTAAGGTCATTTATACCCTTGTTTGACTTTTTATAAGAGTTTTATAGAGGAATCTTTTTGTCGTTTTCCAAACAAGGTGCTTTTTAACCTTTTTGACAGAATTAAGGTAAGAATGGTTTTTTTAACTTATACGGCGGGTGTGGTTATTTTCCGCCGTTATAAAATCGTCGAAGCTTCCCTTACATGCTTATAAGAATATTTTCAAAGAAAATGTTTTATTTCATAAATATAAGACTCTTAAATGATTTCAAAATAGAAAGATATATTTCTCTAAAAAGAGTTTTGATTTTATCTATGTCAACATCCTTTGATGGATTTTACGCTTATTTGAAGTTGATTTATTATGATACAAAACTTATATATTGTATTGAAGGTTTTGTGATATGTTTGACTGTGGATGTGCTATTTTTATACCATTCATAGTTTATGGTGAAAGTATTGACATTTCGTATGCTAGTTTTAATACGAATGTTTATGTTATGTTTAAACCTTTTCATATGGGAATGCATTGGACTTAAAATGTGATGGGTGGAGCCCTCTATAGCTCCTAGATGCATTGGTAGGTCTCATGAGACAAACTAGTTTCTTGGCACAACGCCTTGGAAAAATATTATTTGTAGTCTTGGCATGAGGCGTTGGCTATGTGGTTATGATAGTCTGGCATTATGCATTCCATCATTATGAAAGTGGTTATTGATATAAAATGTGATTATTCGATTAGTAGAATATCCATGTGAATAAGTAAATGGCATTATTTCATTTTACTTTTTCCATACTATGTTGAAGTTCAAGTTTAAAAGGCTTTTGTTTTAGTAATGTATTGCCTTAAATATTTATACTTATTTTTGAAAGTTTCCGCTATATTGTTATCCTTACTGGGCATTTGAGCTCACCCCTTTTCTATGTTTTATTTTTCCTAGGATGTGAAGAAGTAAGTTATGAATGAACTGCAGGGATTTTATGTAGGGATATGAGTGTGGAATATGGATACTATGTTTTTGTAGTAGTTTTTCACTTTATGATGCAATGTAAAACTTTATGAATATATCTAGTGTTTCCAAGGCTACTAAACCAATCGGTCTTTCGAGATTTGATCTTTCTTGTGATCATGCCAATGTTATGTAATAATGTACCAAGTCTAGGTAACTGGGGTCGGGGTGTTACATTGTCTTTATGGATTCAATCTAGAATTCATCTCCCTCAGGTCCACTCTATCCAGTAAAATTCAGAGGGTGTTATAGATGAAACCCTCCAGTCAACTCAAACATTCTTTTCAAAACCCACCCTGGTTCTCTCTCCCTCAATAAGAATCATGGAAGAATATCTCTACAAATACAAAAAAATATATGGTATCATAACACAACCTTATAACATTTACGTAAGAGGAGAAACTAACACAAAAAAGTTTCAACATGTCATTTCCCCCTTTTCTCTCCATATGGTCAACACCGAGGTTGTATCGCCACCCTTAACCATCCTACTCCTAGGTATTGGTTAAAAAGGGTACATACAATCTCATTAATTAATTCAACCATTAATTGATCACATTATCTAAAATTAATTAATTCAACTATTAATTAATTAATCATAATCATTTAATCAATCAAGGTTCTCATTAGAAACCCATTTATTCTCATTTCCATAATTATTTAAATCTCACAACAAGGAAAAATAGTTCAAATTCAATAACTTACCCATAACCTATTTTTTTGTGATTTCCTAGAATAATGCATGTCAAAAAAGCCCTAAGTGCCTAAAATGATGCATGCAGACTCATGTATCATTCCTCTTTAGGCCATGAATTAAAATTCAACAACTGTTAAAACAAATATCACATCACACCACAAGTGCATCACCCAAGGTGACATAATATCCAACTTTAACAATAAACAACAATCCCAACAATCCTACCTTGAGTACTCAGATTTTCCCCCATACATGGGTCTGCAACTCCCATGCATGAGCTCGATACAAAGCCTCGACTGTTCCTAGTATCTTGTACACCTTTCCCAAAATAGTAATAAAAAAGAAGAAGAAATAATAGAAAACTCTTCTGATACCACTTTGTGACATCCCGACCTGGGTGCCACTAAACGGTGCCCCAAGGCAATTGGGCACATGCCCTCAAGCGCGCCTCCTCGTATGATAGAGGGTGCCAACTAGCAGTGAGGGTATGGTATGTTAGTCTTTGGGAGACTATACCCTCTTTTATTAGAATAAAACACTAACAAAAGAAAAAAACAATAACCAAGTGCAGAATTGTATAAATTTCTAGAAAAATACCATGTCATATGATATTCAAAACAATAAAGTACATTACTCAACTGAAAGGTAAAACATGCTATGACAATGAAAATGTCAAGTGTCTATAATTCAACTAAAATAATGATACAAAGACTCCCAAACAGGTCCCAAACCCCACCCTGTTCCCTCTGCCATGATCCAATCCCAAACAAAAACCTATCCCAGGGTCTTCCACTTATCCTGTCCTATAACAAATGAGTCCACTTAGGTGCCGATAATGCGGTCTGAATAGGTTGTGAGTATAACTCATTAGGCCACCACGAACGATTTCTAAAACAATTTTAGTCAAAATATAGTGTATGCATTTTTATGAAGAAAAAAAATACAATGCACAATTAAATAGTTTTCACATTGTAATTTAATCTTTAATCATTACATTAGGCCCATTTTAAATTCATTATTTCCATTTGAACCATCATTCATTATTATCATTCATTTGGTTTTGAACTTCATGTCAAGCATCCCAAATATAATTGAGTATAGTTGGCCATGCCTAACACTCCGTATCTCATTTAGTGTAGGTTGTCATTCCTAGCACCCCAACATCTCAAGCTTGGATAACTATTGGGGAGGAATTCCATGTCCAAGTACCAAATTCTAAATGGTCTATAATTCCATGTCTATCACCACAAAAATATTATCCATTTAATCATTCTTTAATTCACAAGAATTATCCACATCATTCCGTTACTAATCCAACGATTAGTTAAACATTTCAAAGGCAATTAGTTAACTCAACAATTAACTAATAACATAAATCATTAATCAATTCATCAATTAATTAATCAATCAACACAGTTATCATTCCATAATTAATTCTTCATAATCAATTATCTATATCAATTCTAAACTTGTCATAATTAATTATCACAATTAATTATATTTGATCAACATCGCGACACATAATTAATTCTCACAATTAATTATCTTTCATAGAAAAAAATATTTTCATAATTAATTTACCCAAATTAATTATCTTAACACAAAAATTCAATATTTCAATCACAATATCTCAAACCATAACAAATTTACAAAAAAATATCTGTTTGGGAAACCCCATTCATTTGTTCTGTGATTTAGTTATCAATTAATCACAATGGAAATCACAAGTCAATTCCACATTAGTAATTACTCTAATTTAGTAAATAAATTATCAAGGGAAGCTATAAAATCCATATAATCACATACACATATCAAATTTATGATTATGAGAGTTCAATTTATACCCCCCCAACCATAGATTATTGATGTATGTTATCCCAACAAAAATCCCCAAAGTTCAAGCGGCACAATGTCATCGATCAATCTCCTGATATAAATCCCTAAACCAAAATTACAATCAAAAGAATCAAGATCTTGAAAATATAGATCTAGATACAAAATCCTAGATCTAGATCTAAACTCATTGGTTTAGATCCATGGAAACAGTGGAGATATTCCATGAAAAGATCAAGTAAAGATAGAGGAATGAATGAGAGAAGAAAAATGATGAAATCAACTTACCAAGAAGAGAGTGGATCGTCAATCCGGGCTTTAGATCTCAAAGAACGATGTTTGAATCAAATTGGAATCTCTATGAAAGCTTTGGGATCACCTAGAATTTTTCAATCCTGAGCCAAGGTTGAAATATGGGAGTCTCGAGGATTCAGGTTGTTTTAAAATAGATTTTCAAAAAATTAATCCCTTGTGCATGGTTTTCTGGGAAAGGGCACACAGTTAGGGAAAACTGTGCACCAACCATGCGGACCTCTCTGTCCAGGTTTTCTTGGATAGTATGGTTTAGTCGCAAAGTTTTTCAAACCATGTACGAATTGTGCGGACCTCTCGGTCAAGGTTTGGATGGTTGAAATAGTTTAGTCACACAGTTTGTCAAATCGTGCATAAACTGTTCATATCCCAATGTCCATTTTTTTTAAAAACTCACCCAACCACACCTGAAGCCACTAATCCAAAATAAAGGTACTAAAAAACCTCAAAAAGTACCAGAAAACATAACTGAGATGACTCCAGAAAAGGCCAGGATCATACAATATCCCAACCTTATAACAACTCATCCGCAATCTTCACTCCCAAAATTATATAAGATTCTGAGCCATAAATATTGGTCCATTGAGACCTCATGTCTGCTTCTCATTCCCAAGTTTCCTCTTGAACATGTCCATGTTTCCATAATAGATGAACTAACGACATGGTCTTTCCACGTAACATTTTCTCCTTGAGACCCAACACACGTATCACATGCTCCTCAAAGGACACATCTATCTCAAGGTAAACCTCTTTCACATCAATAACATGAGAAGGGTTGGGGTGATACCGCCATAGTTGTAACACATCGAAAAAATATTGCATAACATTGAATTTCTATGGAAGGGATAATCGGTATGCCACTGGCCCGATTCTCTCTAGAACCTCAAATAGTCCTACAGACCTGGGTGCCAACTTTCCATGCCTTCATATCCTGTAGTGACCCAGTATAGGCAACACCCAAAGGAACATACAATCTCCCTCTGTAAACTCTAGGTGTCATCTCTATCTATCAGGATATGACTTCTTCCTACTCTGAGATGTAGCCATACATTTCTGAATCAACTGCACCTGCTCCAATGTCTCCTGAATGAGACTCAGTACCAAAAACTCTATGTCACGTGCCTCTAACCAAAAAAGTGGTGATCTAAAAGGTCTACTATAATGTGCCTCATATGGTTCCATCTTTATAGTTGTATGATAAATGTTTTATAGGAAAACTCTACTAAAGCCAAGTGATTCTCTCAAGAACCACCAAATTCAATCCCACATGCTCGTATCATACCCTCTAACACTTGTATGGTATGCTTCGACTTCCCATTTATCTATGGGTGGAAGGACATACTTAAAAAAACTATGTACCAAGTTCCATTTGTAATCCCTACTAGAAGCGTGTAGTAAATCACGAATCACGATATGAAACTATAGTCTGTGGCACCCCAAGAAAACAAACTATCTCTTGTACATATAGTTCTCCCAACTGTTCTACTATAAAGGTTTTCTTGATTGAAAATAAATGTGCTACCTTCGTTAGTCAATCTAGAACAATCCAAATAACATCATTTTTACTAAGTGTATTTGAAATTCCTACCATGAAATCCATAGTCACATCACCCCACTTCCATTTCAGAATAGACAAAAACTATAATATGCCTCTAGGTTGTTGATGCTCTACCTTCACCGGATGACAGGTGAAATATCTTGTTACAAATCCTACTATCTCTTTTTCATTCTTGGACACCAAATATATCATCATAGGTCATGGTAATTTTTTTTCACCCCAGGATTTACCTCCAACTTTGAGGCATGAAATTATCACATAAGTTCCTCTCGCATACTTATAGGCACAACAACCCAATTTTTTACATAGATGATCTCATCTTCAACTATTATTCAGTTTGAAGGTTTATCCTGATCTTCAAGGATTTACATTAAGGCTAAACACTTTGGATCCTCATTCTGCCTATCACTGATCTATCTCAAGTGTGTAGACTCCACTCCTATAGCAACCAGAGTCATCCTCTCCTGACTCTCTAGAACTACTATATGTATTTCTGCCAATAAGGTCATCATCTTCAATTATGCACTCAACTCATATAACAACTGAGTCTGAATTTTCCTTCTCACGGCATCATCCACACTATTCCCCTTTCCGGGTGTGTATGCTACCTCAAAATAAAAGGACTGAATATAATCTACCCATATTTGCTGATGAAGATTAAAGTCATATTGTGAAAATATATACTTCAAGATTTTTTGATCTGTAAAAACTGTAAACTTTTTACCCAAAAGATAGTGTCACCAACACATAATAGAATAAACCACCACTTCCAACTCGAGGTCATGTGTAGGGTAATTAAATTCATGTGGAATCAATCATTGAGACCCATAAGTAATATCCCGTTCCCATTGCATCAACACGTCTTTGAGTCTGATCCTAGAAGCATCACAATACACCAAACACTACTCACCCGAATCAGGTAATATCAAAATTGGTGCTGATGACAAGAGCTTCTTCAACTCCTGGAAATAATTATCGTATGCTTCTGTCCAATCAAAATTTATCCCTCTCTTTTTCATACATGAAATCGGTGCTGCCAATCTAGATTTTTTTGGATGAACCTCCTTTAATAACCATATAATCTCAAAAAGATTCGGATATCAAAAAAAATCTTGGGATTTTCCCAAGAAATCACTGCCTACACTTTTTCTAGGTCCACTTCCACACCTTCTTCTGAGATGATATGCCCCAAAAAGTGTACCCTATAATTCCAAAACTGACATTTAGATAGCTTGGAGTATAGATAATGATCTCTCAGTGTACCCAAGATGAAGTCAATATATTGGGACTGATATTCATGATTCTTAGAGTACACCAAGATGTCGTCCACAAACACCACCACAAACGGATCTATGTACAGATGAAATATCCTATTCATCAAGGCCATAAATACTACTGAATTATTTTTCAACCGAAACGACATTACAAAAATCTCATAAAGTCCATACCTACTTATAAAAGTAGTTCTTGGTATATCAGACATCCGAACTCTCACCTGATGATACCCTGATCTCAGATCGATCACTGAGAACACACAATCCCCCTTCATCTGGTCAAATAGATCATCAATACATGAAATTGAATATCGGTTCTTCACAGTAATTTTATTCAATTTCTGGTAATCGAAACACAATAATAAACTTCCATAATATTTATTTATAATCAATACAAGTGATATCCAAGGTGGCGTACTTAGATGGATAAACCCATTTATCCTACAACTCCTCCAATAGTGTTTTTAGCTCTTGAAGCTCAGTTGGTGTCATTTTGTAAGGTGAAATAGATACCAACTCAACCCTCAGCATGAGTTCAATAGTGAATTCCATATCTCTCTTAGGTGTAAACCTGGAAAAGTCTTCACGAAAGACATCTTGAAACATTTATTCTACTGGTGGATGGATGTGTTGCCTACAACTCCCATCACCCTGCAAAAGACTAGCAACTTGGCCTGTGAGCTCTCCCATTTGCTGAGTAATTGGCCCAACTTGGCCTGCATGGATATCCCATTCTCTATGATGAACATACTAGTCACCCTTAAGAGATACAAAGGCCACTCTCCTGCAGTAACAATCTATGTGGGATCAATATGAAATTAGCTAGTCCATACCCATAATTAGCTCAAAGTCCGTTATATTAAGGACATAGATATACCAAAGCAAATGGTACTCTCCAATCTCTAGCTAACATTCCTTGAATAAAAATATATCTCATGACCGTGTTACCAATGATGTATCGATATTCATCACCCCTCTTATGGACTCAACCTCCAGGTTCAAACGATTATCAATATTTGTAGATATAAAGGAATGAGAGGTTCCAATATAAAAAAAATCAATTGATAAAATAAAAGAAACTAGAATAGTACCTCTCACTATCAATGGACCATCCTTTCTCTCCACAAGTGTCGGCTGCACTGCATGTAACTGTCATGCCACTCTTCCCTGTGGTGTCCTCTGACTCCCTTGAGTAGCACCACTCTAATGATATGGGTGCTCATACCCTAAAGCACCACATCCACTACCTATACCACCTCTACTCATTGAGTTCCATCTACTATATCTATATAGTGTAGAAGACCCCCTTCCCACACTCTAACTCTGAGCAGCTACTCCCTCTACACTTGCTTGCCGCTAAATCCTGTAGAACTTCTATAGGTGCCCTATCTTTCCACAAAACCAGCACTCCACTGGTGCTCAAGGAAAATGTGTATGATAATATCCCTACCTACCACACTGGTGGAAAAGTACATGAGTAAGATCTAGTGCAACTGTTCCTCCTTACTGTCCACCTTGATTTCCATTGTCCTGACTAAGGTTCTCGTAACAACGCTTCTTTCTCTCATAAGGCACACTCCCTTATCATCCTATGACTTTTACCTATCTAGTACTGGAAGCCTCTTTTAGTCCCCCCTATAAAATGAGATCCTGATTAACAAAGTCTGAGAATTTATTCATTCTAAAGATATTTACCTAGGAATTAATTTCACACCTAAGTCTGTTCGGAAATCGTTTTGCTGAAGAAGCCTCATCTGCCACCAAAGTTGGAGCAAAATGCAGTAAATCCATGAAATATTCAGCGTAATCCATTATGGACATACCTCCTTGTGTTAGATGTATAAAATCTGAAAACTTCTATTTTCTCAACATTTCAGGATAAAAATTCTCTAAGAACTTATCTAGAAATTCCTTCCATAACATATCATCAGTTTTTCCAGATCATACATGAATGTCCCACTAGCACTTCGCTAACCCCATAACATATAAGAAGACAACTTGAACCTCCTCCTAGTTGGATTCTCAAAATGGTCAAGTATAGTCTCTAGGGATTCAATCTATAATTAAGCTCCCTTGGGCCCACCCTCTCTAGTAAAAGTAGGAGGGTGCTGTAGATGAAACTCTCATGCAACTCATACATGCTTTTCAGAACCCACCCTGTGTCTCAATCCCTCAACAAGCATCATTGAGGAATATCACTACAAATCCAAAAAAATGTATTAGGTCTCATAACTCAACCTTATCACATTCATGTAAGAGGATACATTATCACAAAAAGTTTCAACATGTCCTTTCCCCCTTTTCTCACCACATAGTCAACACCAAGGCCTTATCACTACCCTTAACCATCCTACTCCTAGGTCTTGGTTAACAAGGGTGCATACACTCTCATTAATTAATTCAACTATTAATTAATCACATTATCTCAAATTAATTAATTCAATAATTAATTAATTAAACATAATCATTTCATCAGTCAAGGTTCTCATTAGACACCCATTTATTCTCAATTTTCATAATTATTTAAATCTCAAAATAAGGAAAAATAGTTCAAATTCAACAACTTACCCATAAACCATTTTTCTGTGAGTGCCTAGAATGATGCATGATACAAAAACCCTGAGTGCATAAAATGATTCTTGCAGACTAAATTATTGTTCCTCTTTAGTCCATGAATCCAAATTCAACAAATTTTAAAAAAATATCACATCACACCACAAGTGCATCGCAAAAGGTGACATAATATCCAACTGTAACAACAAATATCAATCATAACAATCCTATCCTAAGTACTCAGATTTCCCTCGATACATGGGTATGAAACTCCCATGCATGAGATTATTACCAAGCCTAAAATATTCCTAGTATCCTGTATACCTTTACCAAAATAGTAAGACAAAAGAAGAAGAAAGAAAAGAAAACTCCTCTGATACCACTTTGTGATGTCCTGAACCGGGTGACACTAAATGGTGCCCCAAGATGGTTGGATACATTCCCTCAAGTGTGCGTCCCCATATTCTAGAGGGTTCCGACTAATAGTGAGGGTCTGGTAAGTTATTCTTGGAGAGACTATAGCCTCTTTTATCAAAAATAAAACTCCAATGGAAGAAAACAACAGCAACCAAGTGCAAAAGTGTATAATTAACCAGAACAATACCATATCATATGATATTAAAAACAATAAAATAAAATACTAAACTAAAATGTAAAATAAGATATGATAATGAAAATTTAATGAAACTAAAATTAAAGACACAATGACTCCCAAATGGGTCCCAAACCATGTTTGGTTCCCTCTCCCATGATTCAATCCCAA
Organism: Viscum album; assembly: GCA_963277665.1. Lineage (NCBI taxonomy): Eukaryota > Viridiplantae > Streptophyta > Magnoliopsida > Santalales > Viscaceae > Viscum > Viscum album. The sequence continues at coordinate 28,991 of CAUJRU010000204.1, forward strand.
ACAACAACCTATCCCAGGGCCTTTCCCTTATCCTATTCTACAACAAAAAAGTCTACTCGGGTGCCAATCAGGTGGTCCAAATAAGTTGTGAGTATAACTCAGTAGGCCACCACCAATAGTGTCTAAAATAAGTCTAGTCAAATGATAGTGTATACAGTTTTATGAAGCAATAGATAGAATGCATAATTAAATAGTTGTCACAATGTCATTTAATATTTGATCATCACATAAGGCCCAGTTTCAATTCCTGATTTCCATTTGAATCATCATTCATTATTATCATTCATTTGGTGTTGAACGTCAAGCCAAGAACCCCAAATCTCATCAAGAGTAGTTGGACAAGCTTAAAAATCCATATCTCATTTAGTGTAGGTCATCATGCCTAGAACCCCAACATCTAAAGCTTGGATAACTATTGTGGAGGAACTACATGTCCAAGTCCCAACTTATAATCGGTCTAGATTTCCATGTCTATCCCCACAAAAGACTCATCCATTTAATCATTCTTTAATTCAGAATAATTATCCACATCATGCCATTACTAATCCAATGATTAGTTAAACATTTCAAAGGCCATTAGTTAACTCAAAAATTAACTAACCACATAACCCATTAATTAATTAATCAATTAATTAATCAATGAACACAATTATCATTCCATAATTAATTCTTCACAATTAATTATCAATATCAAATATCAAATTTTCCTAATTAATTATCATAAATAATTATATTTGATCAAAATCATGGCATATAATTAATTCTCACAATTAATTTTCTTTCATAGACAAACATCATTTCATAATTAATTTCCCCAATTAATTATATTTACACAATTAATTAAATATATCAATTAAAATATCACAACCTATAACCAAATTCTAAAACAAATATCTATTTTGGAAGACCCCCTTCATTTGTTCGGTGATTTAATTATCAATTAATCACTAATGAAATCAAATATCAATTCCACATTCCAAATTACTCCAATTTAGGAAATCAATTATCATGGGAAGCGAGAAAATCCATAAAATCACATACAGTTATCAAATTCAAGACTATGTTTGTTCTATTTAGACCACCTACCTCATTTTATTTATAGATGTTAGCCCAACGGAAATCCTTAAAATTTGAGCGGCACAACGTCGTTGATCAGGCTTTGGATCTAAATCCCTAAACCAAAATTAAGATCAAAGACATCAAGATCTTGGAAATCTATATTTATATGAAAAATCCTAGATCTATATATAAACTCATCGGTTTAGATCCAAGGAAATGATTATGATCTTCCATGAAATATTAAGTAAAGAAAGAGGAATGAATGAGAGAAGCAATGAGATGAAATACGCTTACTAAAAAGATAGAAGATCTTCCATTTTGTATTTATATCTTAAAGAACGATGTTTGAATCACCTTGTAATCCCTATATAAGGCTCTAGGATCACCTTTAATTTCTCAAGCCTAATTCAAGTTTGAAATATGGGAATATTGGGGGTTTGGGTTGTTTTAAAATAGATTTTTGGATAATTAATTCCATGCACATGGTTTCCTGGGAAGGGGCGCACAGTTAGTGAAAATCATACACCAATGATGAAAACCTATTTTTCTAGGTTTTAATGGTTGACATAGTTTAGTTTCATGTTTTTTCAAACCATGCACAAACCATGTGGATCTCTCTATCCAGGTTTTCTTGGTTGGCACTGTTTATTCGCACAATTTTTCAAACCATGCGCAAATCGTATACAACCTACTGTCTGTTAGTTTTTCCTAAAAACTCACCAAAACACATCCCAAGACACTAATCCAGAACAAAGGTACTTAAAAACATCAAAAAGTACCTGAAAAATCACCCGAGATGACTTCTGAAAAGGTTATGATCTTACACCATGGAATGCTTAACCTTAAGGGGTTGAACCAACTCATAGTAATAACTCAAGCAGTCTGAATATAGGGGTAAAAAGTGTATTCAATAAGATAAATCCATGTAATTATACTATTAAAAATTTATAACCAAGTTCGGGGAGTCATGTTCTAATTAATCTTGATCTAATCATGATTTGGATCCTAAAGTGGTAACCTTTGGAATCACATGTTTGAGGACACCAATCTGAATCCAAGGAGATAATCCAAGGAATTCTAATATATAGATTATGAAACTTGTGAATCTTTATGGACATGCTAAGGAATTCACATATAATACATTGACCAAGTTCTAATTTGGGTTTATCCCTTGGTAACTGGATGAATGAATCAAGGTATCATCCTCTGAGTGCTCAAAGAATTTTCATTAGTATCCTAGGTGAGCTAAAGCCAGACAATTTCTGAAAAAGGAAAAGGTCCATAACATCACTCACCATATATATACAAGGATCATAACATATGACATGTAAAAACCATGCCAAATTACTACTTTCATTTAATTTAAGTCATTAACATTCCATTTATAATTGGAAAATTTTCAAATGATGTGTCATACCTTTAATCAATATATTACAATCTCATTTAAAAAGAAAAGTAAATGTTGTGAAAATCACTCATTCCATAATAGCAGTAAAACACATTTTTTATTTCTCATCCATTTAATTTATAAGATAATGCATGTCAAAGGTGGTTTTATATGAAAGCTTAATTTTGGTTGTCACAATAATTCATTCAATCAAAATTAGTCATCTCCTTCACATGGAATAACTCATCGCACCTCAAAGGAGATTTAAGGAACACACCCAAAAGTGGTTTTGTCATAGGGAAAGGGAAATATGAACTAACATGAAAAATAAACCACCTCAAATGGTGGTTCAGGTTGTTTTTAGTGACTTAAAACCATTCAAGGGTGTCATACCATGTCCAAATAAGTTATAGGTAATTTTATTTGAGGCACTTCACATTTTAGAGGCAATATACAAAAAGTCCAGCATGCGGAAAAAATATAATATGATATAAACAACACAAATTTAATGGAAAGTAATATAGAACACAACTTGTTCTTAGGATGCTTCAATAATTCAGTATATGGATTTTATTCAAACTATAATGAGAGAAATTAGAAGAATCATTAAACACCTTTAAAGGGATTTAAAAAATTTAACATTTCTTTTGGAAAGATAAATTATGAAATGAGGAATGAGGAATCGAGAGCTTACTAAAATGGTTCCAATGCACCCAAAGATGAATGAATCAAATATAATATGAGGTAGATCCATAAAATCCTATAGGAGGCCAAAAGGGAGAACTTGAATGACATGGTCATTGGATAAATAGGGAAAAAGGAGGAAGAAAAGAAATAAGCCTAAAGGGGTAAACAGTCATTTCAACCCTATTTAATGAGGTGCATTGTTAGTACACATGGTTTGGATAACGATGCACCAACTATGTAGATCATTTACCTAATATCAATACCCTTCATGATTTGGTCGCACGATTTGGGCTAAGCATGTGCCAATCGTGCAGTGGTATTTGTTAAGTGACGCTAACCATATGGGCCAGGCACATAGTTTTTCAAACATTGAGCATACCATGTGGCCAACTCTATAATTTACTATAGAAATTCCACATATCCATGTACCCCATATTGAAAATTTTAACAGATTGTGTGACACCTCTTATAAGGATACATGGTGTAAGAACCCGGGTTTTTGGAACGGGTCAAAATCCAGACCCTGTTTAAATTTTGGACTTGTTTCTGAGGAAACTGGATTAAATGGGCAGTTTATGGAAATTTCCAGACTACACGCCATGTACTTTAAGTACACGCCATGTATGTGTAGGCGAGTGACCAGCCGTGTGCTCGCCGAGTACATGCCGTGCAGTAACCGTGTAGAATTTTCTTACTACACAGCGTGTAGTTTTGAACACACCGTGTATACCCCCGACCGTGTGAAGCCATACATGGCGTGTAAGACTGTTGGCCGGGTAGAATCGAGGACACGCCGTGTTCCCCTTGGACATGCCGTGTAGTCTAGCCGTGTATAAGGGAAACACATGGCATGTGAGAACATCGGTGAGGAAAAAAAGAGGAACCAAGTACACGCCATGTATCCCTAGGTACACGCCGTGTACTCATGTCGGCAGGTTCAGAAAGTAAGTCGGCAGAATCTTGCCGTATTATAAATAGTTAAATGAACTATACACAATGTGTATTCCCAAATTACATGCTGTGTACTTTCTATTTTTTTCTTAAAACAAGCAGTAGCCTCGTTTTTTAGGCAGAACTCATCTCATCTGCCCGAATACGTGAACCAGGCTGGCTGAACCCCTTTTCTCCTCTCGATCGTCCATCCGAAACCCGTTTTGAGCTCTGATTAGTGAATTGGAACCCCCTCGGTAAGGCCTCAATTCCTCTTTGGCCGTTTTGTTTGATTTTTTTCTAGAAAGAGTTATAGGCATTTGAGTGGGTTTGAATCTTTTATATATTTACCGCGTTTTAGACTGAATTGGTGGGTGTTATTGGAGGAGTAGCATCGTGCGAGTCTCAGGTAGGTGGTGCATACTTCATTTTGTGTTTTCATGGTTGTTTGGGTAACGTGGCCTACGACGCGTTTTCGGGTATTTTGAGCGGGACCCGTTTTATCTACTTTTTCATACTTTAATGCTTATGGGACCTCTGGGATGATTTTGGGTATGCCCGGTTACCAGTTTGCATGAGCAGGGTTGGGTGAGGGGCCATTGCTCGTCGGGGCATTTTGGCCGGGGAACGCCAAAATGGTTTTAACTGAAATGTTAATGGTATAAACTGTTAGTTTAATTTATTGATGTTTTATATAAATTGTGGAGGCATTTAAGACCTCAGTGCTGGTATGGGACAACACCTGGTAGTGTGCAATTCAACTATTTAGTTTGTTTTTCCAGTTTATATTTTCTATTTAAATATGTAAATATGCAATTGCTGGATTGCATCTGCTGGACCTTTTGGGTGGTGTTGGGCTTGGCCCAGTTATGCTTGAGTGATATGAATCACAGGATGGGGCTTTGCCCAGGTTACTTTGGGTGGTTTTGACCACAGGATTGGGCGTTATGGACGTCGGCTTGAGGAAGTATGACTGTCAAGTTGGGGCATGTCCCAGGTTACTAGGATGGCAATGCCATCGGACTTGAGTGACGTGGTCGCAGGGACATGAGGTGCCAGATGTTTTGGTGGCTTAGGTACTATTTTGGTGATTATCACTCACCTGGGACATTGATTAGTGTGCACACAAGGATACTCCGTGATGAGGTGGTTTTGACCCCTCGTGTGGGTAGAGTCCCCCGTAGTTGCGGTTAGGTTTTTCTGGTTGGGGGTGCTTGCCGTAGAAATCCACGTGGGAGGTGAGGAGCCTTCAGGGGATGGGCGTGCCTTTGGGATGTCGGTACTTGATACATGAGGTGTCATGAGGCATGTGGTGCCGGGTAACTATTTTTGGGCGTGCCTTTGATACGTCGGTACTTGAGACATGAGGTTTCAGGAGGCACGTGGTGCCAGGTTACTATTTTTGGGCGTGCCTTCGGGACGTCGGTACTTGAGATACGAGGTGTTAGGAGGCACGTGGTGCCGGGTTACTATTTTGGGCATGCCTTCAGGACGTCGGTACTTGAGACATGTTGTGTCAGGTGGCACATGGTGCTGGGTTACACGACAGAGATTCCGGCGTTGGCCGAAGCAGGTGACGCTCCTTGGTGTCCATTGAGCACTAGTGGAGTTTGCGTTTACTTATGCACTGTACTGTTTACTGCTTTCCTTGTAAAGGAATGACTGCTTAAACACATATATTTGGTATGCACCATTGGGTGGTATCCTACTGAGATTTGTCTCACACCCTACATGGGCCCTTCAGGACGCGTGTAGACTTTATGGATTTACGTGCAGGAAAGAGGCCAGCTTCAGGAGTTGGGTTGCGTTAGTTATTTCATGGAGTTGGTATGGACCTTGTGGTCAGGCCTAGCTGGGTTTACTTTGCTTTATTTACTTTTCTGTATCGGCATGCTTGTTGTAGCTACTGTTGGTTATCCATTGGTTCCCTTTTTATATTCAGTTGTGTATGACCTGCTTTGGATGCATGTTTTACTGTTCAGTAGTAGTTGCATGTTATCAGCATGCTGTTGTGTTTATTTCCGCTGCTGTTGTTATATTTACTGCTTCCGCTGTTTAACTATATTGATTATGCTTCTGCTCTGTGGGTGTGGTTCGAGTCTGCTGAGACTTCCTTTCTGCTGCATCTTTACTGTTATACTAGGACCAGTACCCTTATTATGATCCTCCAAGAGGGTATATCCTCCCCACTATACATAACAGACCCTCGCTGCTAGTCGGCAGCCTTTGGCGTTCGGGGAGGTGTTTCTAAGGTTGTAACACTCGACCCATTCAGCACTATTCGGGTGGCTGGTCGGGTTTAGGACGTTACAAAGTGGTATCAGAGGGGTTCTTGACAGGGATTTACTAGCCGCGTTTTACTAGCTACTAATGAGTTTGAGCCTTCTAGTTTATTTCTACGGGTTTTACTCTTTGGGATATGGTATACAGGAGATAGTTTGTTACATAGACTGGGTTTCTAGCTTATTCTTGGGTGTCTGCAGCCCCAGGTACGAGGGATGGACCAAGTTTACATGGGTGGGAACTACTATTTTCTTTTTCTCAAATTACAGTTTATATGATTTCCACCTCGGTGGCTCACTTGATGTGTGATGTTCGTGATTGTGATATGTGACCCTTGACCCAGTATGGTAAGGGAGAATTGGACCTTGGCCCGGTATGGCAAGGCTGGTTTCTTGGCTTTTGATAGGCACATTTTATGGTATTTCAATTTCATAATTGCACGTATGCTTTGTGAAGTGATAATTCCATGTGAATGGAATATAAAATTACGTGATTTATATGCTTTAAAATGTGAATTGATGAAATTCTTGATAGAACTTCTAGTTGTGAAAATGAGTATTCCATGATTTATATTTTGTAAAATTGCATGTGGTAGGATATTTGGGTCTGGCTCTTATGAGAGCAGGCATATACTATGGCTAAGGCAGTGTAACTTTCAGGATTGGGCGACTCGGTCGTCGGTTTGAGGCAACGTGAGTTGTCGAGACGAGCATGGCCCAAGTTACTTTTATACTTGGCTCTGTTGAGGGCGGGTAAGGAGGCCATGAGGCCGGGATGCCATGGGGCATGGGTTACGGTGAGGGGGAGTAAGGGTAGTTTTTATGCACTGGATTTTACTACTTTCCTTATCTGCGTAGAATATATTGTTATATATATATGGGCTGTTTGACCATTTATGGTATTCAGTGGGTTACTCCTTCACGGATCAATGGAGCATCAGACAGGAGATGATACAGTGCCGCAGGATCAGGGTCAGAATTCAGTACAGGCTGACAACGAGCCGCGGGTACAAGCTCAGGGATAGGAACAGGTTCAGGATCCAGTGCAGGCAGGACAACAGCTGGGTTTGGCATTGTTCGGGCTATGGCTCGATGAGCAGCTCCGAGCTAGCTTGGTACGTGTCTTGTAGGGGATTGATGGAGGCACACATGGTACATAGCCTTCTATGGCATGTCTGACGTGGGAGTTCCAGTCACAACACCCACCGCTGTTTCAGGGTGAGGGTGCTTCGCAGTCTGCTGATAACTGGATAGAGAGCATGCAGATGATTTTTGAGCAGCTCAAGATGCCTCCAGGGCGGAGGGTCAAGCTGGCGACATACATGCTGAGAGGACTGGTGAAGCATTGGTGGTATGTACATGTATTGGCTCATAGGCACGAGGGACTAGCTCGGAAGGATTTCGAGGACATGTTCTTTGAGCAGTTCTAGCCGGAGACAATGAGGGCAGAGAGAGCTTGGGAGTTCTTGAGCCTTCAGCAGGGAGATATGTCCGTCATGGACTGCGCTTCTACTTTCACTGAGTTGTCTCATTTTTCACTTGGTATGGTGAGCGATGATGTATCTAGGGTGAGGTGCTTTGAGGATGGCTTACGACACGCCATTCGGGTACAGGTAAACATATTCAGGCTGGGTTCCTTCTCTGAGGCAGTGAATCAGGCACTCATAGCTGAGGGAAATGAGAGGGAGAAATCTCGCTTGGGCAGGATGACAACTTTGGGTGATGTCTTGGACAACAAGAAGTGAGGATGAGATGTGTTCCAACAGGGCAGTTAGGCCAGGGATTCAGCTAGACAACCTCATGGGAGTTATTCAGTGATTTGATTCTAGTGTGGACAAACGGGACATGTTCGGGCGCATTGCGATAGGCCTCCGAAGGAGTGACGAGCATGTGGACAGGATGGGCATCTAGAGAGGTTTTGCTGGAAGCCTTCTCAGATAGCTGGTAGGCAAGGACCAGGACAGACTGTAGCATCTGGAGTTGGTTCAGGTTCGGTACCCGGAAAGGGTATTCGAGGTTCAGCTGTGCGCGAAGGTCATGACAGAGACGGTGGGACCTAGATGAGGAGTCAGTGGACGGTGACTAGAGCAGCATCGGGAGGTCAGGCGTCTGGAAGCCGTGTTTCAGGACAGGTGCACACCTTGGAGCTGCCAGAGGCTGAGCAGGCTGGTGAGCTGACGACGGTTAGAGGTACACCGCGGTGTGGCCGTGATCTCCATGTTTCCTTTTTGGCATGACCTGTAGAGGCATGTCTGTTTTGAGTGCACGTGGTGCACATGATCTATTTGGATGGACTAGATCCTAGTTAGTGGGATTGGAACCATATCAGGTGCATGATATATATATATGTATGAGGTGCCGTGGGAATCAGGGCATTGTGGATGCAGGTTACTTGAGGTTTCGTGGGCATCGGGGCATCGTGGATGCAGGTTACTTGAGGTGCTAGGCACCAGGACCTCGTGGAGGCAGACACCGATGCGGTGCGGGTTACGTTGGGTGTCAGAAGCAACACAGGAGCACCAATGTGGTGCAGGGGTGACGATGTGTCACGGGAGGACTATGTGTTCGAAAAATAATTTAGTAAACCTTGTTTGCTTTAAATTTTGTTGGTCGAGACCAAGTAGACAATTCTTAAGGTGGGGAGACCCTTGAGGAATTTAGCCAGAACCATGGGACCGGGGTAGTCCAGGTTGTTTAACTAGGATGGGCATGTTCGGTGCCATCTCCAGGTTTTATTTGGTAGCTCAGGGACGAGCTACGTTAAGGTGGGGAGTTTGTAAGAACCTGGGTTTTTGGAACGGGTCAAAATCCTAACCCTGTTTAAATTTTTGACTTGTTTCCGAGGAAACTGGATTAAATGGGCAGTTTCTGGAATTTTCCAGACTACACGCCGTGTACTTTAAGTACATGCCGTTTATGTGTAGGCGAGTGACCGACCATGTGATCATCGAGTACATGCTGTGCAGTGATCATTTAGAATTTTATTACTACACGACGTGTAGTTTTGAACATGCCATGTATACCCCCGACCGTGTGAATCCATACAAGGCATGTAGGCATGTTGGCCGAGTTGAACTGAGGACACGCCGTGTTCCCCTTGGACACGCCATGTAGTCTAGCCGTATATAAGGGAAACACATGGCGTGTGAGTACGTCGGCGAGGAAAGGAAGAGGAACCAAGTACACGCCGTGTACCCCTAGGTACACACCGTGTACTCATGTCGGCAGGTTCGGAAAGTAAGTCAGCGGAATATTGTCGTATTATGAACAATTAAATGAACTATACAGGGCATGTAGTCCCAAAGTACATACCGTGTACTTTATTTTTTTGTTTAAAATGGAAAGTACCCTCGTTTTTGAGGCAGAACTCATCTCCTCCACCCGGATACGTGAACCTGGCCGGTCGGACCCCCTTTCTCCTCCCAATCATCCATCCGATACCCGTTTTGAGCTCCAATTAGTGCATTGGAACCCCCTCGGCAAGGCCTCAATTCCACTTTGGTCATTTTGTTTGATTTTTTTCTAGAAAGAGTTATATGTGTTTGAGAGGGTTTGAATCTTTTGTAGATTTACCACGTTTTAGACCGAATTGGCAGGTGTTACCAGAGGAGTAGCATCATGTGAGTCTCAGGTAGGTGTTTCATACATCATTTTGTGTTTTTGTGGTTGTTTGGGTAACGTGGCCTACGTCGCGTTTTTGGGTATTTTGAGTGGGACCTGTTTTATCTTCTTTTTCATACTATAATGCTTATGGGACCTCTAGGATGCTTTTGGGTATGCCCGGTTACCAGTTTGCGTGAGCAGGGCTAGGTGAGGGGCCATTGGTCGTCGGGGAATTTTGGCCGGGGAACGCCAAAATGGTTTTAAGTGAAATGTTAATGGTGTAAACTATTAGTTTAATTTCTTGATGTTTTATATAAATTGTAAAGGCATTTAAGACCTCAGTGATGGTATGGGATAAAACCTAGTTGAGTGCAATTCTACTGTTTAGTTTGTTTTTCTGGTATATATTTTCTATTTAAATATGTAAATATGCATTTGCTGGATTGCATCTGATGGACCTTTTGGGTTTTGTTGGGCTTGGCCCGATTGCACTTGAGTGATACGAATCACATGTTGGGGATTTTCCTGGGTTACTTTGGGTGGTTTTGACCATGAGATTGGGCGTCATAGACGTCGGCTTGAGGAAGTACGACTATCAGGTTGGGGCATGGCCCGAGTTACTAGGATGGTGATGCCATCGGACTTGAGTGAAATGGTCGCAGGGACACGAGGTGTCAGATATTTTGGTGGCTTAGGTATTATTTTGGTGATTACCGCTCACCCGAGACTTTGAGTAATGTGCACACAGAGATACTCCATGATGAGGTGGTTTTGACCACTCGTGTGGGTAGAGGCCTTCATAGTTGCAGTTAGGGTTTTCTGGTTGGGGGTTCTTGCTGTAGAAATCCACATGGGAGGTGAGGAGCCTTCAGGGGATGGGCATGCATTCAAGACATCGGTAATTGAGACACGAGGTGTCAGGAGGAATGTGGTTCCGGGTTACTATTTTTGGGTGTGCCTTTGGGACGTCGGTACTTGAGACACGAGGTGTCAAGAGGCACGTGGTGCTGGGTTACTATTTCTGGGTGTGCCTTCGGGATGTCGGTACTTGAGGCACGATGTGTCCGGAGGCACGTGGTGCTGGGTTACTATTTTGGGCGTGCCTTTGGGATGTCGGTACATGAGACACGTGGTGTCAGGTGGCACATGGTGCCGGGTTACACGATAGAGATTTCGACATTCGCCGAAGCAGGTGATGCTCCTTGGTGGCTGTTGAGCACCAGTGGATTTTGCATTTACTTGTGCACTGTACTGTTTACTGCTTTCCTTGTAAATGCATGACTTCTTAAACACATATATTTGGTACACACCGTTGGGTGGTATCCTACTGAGATTTGTCTCACACCCTGCATGGGCCCTTCAGGATGCGTGTAGACTTTATGGATTTACGTGCAAGAAAGAGGCCAACATCAGGAGCTGGGATGCGTTAGTTATTGCATGGAGATGTTATGGACCTTGAGGTTATGCCTAGCTGGGTTTACTTTGATTTATTTACTTTTTTGTATCGGCATGCTTGTTGTAGCTACTGTTGGTTAGCCATTGGAACCCTTTTTATACTCAGTTGTGTATGAAATATTTTGGATGCATATTTTACTATTAGTAGTAGTTAAACGTTATCAGCATGATGTTGTGTTTATTTCCGCTGCTGTTGTTATATTTACTGCTTCCACTGTTTATCTATATTGATTATGTTTCCGCTCTGCGGGTCTGGTTTGATCCTGCTGAGTCTTACTTTCCACTACATCTTTACTGTTATACTGGGACCTGTACCCTTATTATGATCCTCCAAGAGGGTATAGCCTCCCCACTATACCTAATAGACCCTCGCTGCTAGTCGGTAGCCTTTGGCGTTCGGGGAGATGCGTCTAAGGTAGTAACACCCGACCTGTTCGGCACTATTCGGGTGGCTGGTCAGGTTCGAGACATTACACATGGTTTGTCTTGAGGGGCTATATAGTTTAAACAAGCCATGCGACCTATTAGTTTCTCCTGAAAAGTGAGTGTTTAGAGGCCTAATTCTCCCAAAAATCATCTCAGATCCAAAGACCACTCTTGGGACTAAAGATAATAAAAAAAACATTTAATTTTTCCAACTCTGAAAATCATGTTTCGAGATTCAATTTAAGATTTGACCCATCCTCCAAATGATAAATTCAATTTCCCTTTGTAATTTTGTACTAGTTCAAAATATTGAACCTTAAAACCACCCCACCTTAGAACTTATCATCCCTGAGAATAATTTGGAAGATGATGAAAACACCACCCAGCCTTTTCAGGTCAATAATTCCCATTCAAATATCCATGTTTCATTTAAAAACATCCAACATTCCTTCTAGAATCATTTTAAACAAGCAATAATTAAGCCTCTAAAACTTGAAAAAACACTTAAAACTACCATAGAAATACCTATAAGATTCTTAACTAATCCTATCTAACATAATAAATGATCACATTTGAATATCTTATATCATCTGGACAATGGATCTCCCCACTATATTTTCTAGTTTTAAATACTCAATTATGAGTCACGATACTCCCAACATAGAAATTTTCTAATGGACATGTCCATAGAGTTCTAGAGACACTCCAAGAATGATTATCAAATTCCTTGAAAAGATACTACACTCAATCCTTAATTTGATTGAAATGGTCAAACTCTAATTGATCATACCCAAACTTGTCATGTAAAATTTTCCTTAAAATGCCATTGCCAACCAGTCAAACTCCAATCAACCATACCCAATCCGGTCATGTCAACTTTTCCTTGAAATTCCATTTCCAAACTTTATAACTAAACCCATATCAACCCAAAAATGTAATAAATGTGGTTCCTTATTAACCACATTTAATTATTTAAGGAAACTCATATTGAAATACTTCCAACTAATTATTTTGAAAATGTTTGGTTCATATGGATGATGCATCACCAAAATAGGTTCTGATGCCTTATCTCAAGGAATAATGAGATCACTATGAGCATAATCACCAAATACCATACCTGAATTATGATGAAATCTCATATATTAACCATATCCTTATCAAAATTTATTATGCTATAATAATAGTATTGAATTATTGTGATCCAACATTCAATGATCATTATAAGCTATTCCAAGATTAATTCCCACATCTAGATTTCACCCAGATCCATACTCAAACTGATAACTAGAATCTATTGAAGATTCCAACCATACAAAATTATATTTATTTAAAGTAACATAAGTGATAAAATGAGAGTCACCAAACTGGTCTATAGATTCCATAACCTTTCTAACACGATGATTTGAACCCACAACCAACATGTCACTCACCACCTTAGGAGCATACTTTTCATTTCTTTTAATGAAAATGATTCTTTGATTAATACATTTCATTCCTTATCTATTTTGGACATATAACTGACATGGATAGGGTCCTAATCATTTCTAAGATATTTTATAAATGTCTATCATCACCTGTTCCCACTTGTAGAGAATAGTTCCCATGACGATAACAAAAATAGAATCATAAAAAGGGACATCATCCTACAATGGGAAATAGTGTACTTCACACCATCATGAGTTCATTTGAACCACTCCTTGAGTGAAACTATAAAATATTTCTTCTATAAACTCATAAAATCTATTTGGTTTGATGGCTTGTCATATATCTGAGGCTCTGTCAGCATATTCAGGGTGATGTAAATATAAAGGGAATGATCACCTCAACAGTAAGAGTACTCTAAAAATTTATTGATAGGAGTTTATTGCTTTTTCTTGATCCACACTCTATTTTAAACAAGTTAACATTCCTTTGATTACTCATGACACCACATCTCCCAATTGTGCATTTCAAGGTTCAATCATGGGTCAACCAACTTATGAAACTTGGTTGATTTTAAAAAATTATCCATTCTCATAGGGTATTCATTTAATTTTCTTAAAAAAGTTAGGTCACCATGCTCAGAAGAATCAAATTCTTGAAACCCTTGGTCCTTGGATCGCACCTAGACACATTTATATTAAATTATTAATTTTTTCATGTGAATATGACATGAAATAACTTTTGATTTAAAATATGTGTAATATCTCGTACCACTCAGTTCAAAAACCCATCTCATTCTTCTAAGAGTAATTTGTCAACAAGGTCAAACTAACTATGCTACATGGAATATTGGTATTTAGTATGTCTGGAGTTCCCTTGGAAATCCTATTTAAACAAAATAAACTTTCCTAATCCATGATTTAATGAATTAAAATTCTTCTCACAACATTATTTTAGATAGGAAAGGGTCAATAGTGCAAGCACTCGTCAACTAGGCCAAGCTACCAAAATTTTTATCCCAACATAGCTAGTTTCGATAAACAACCACTCAAGGTGATTTTATAATAGAAAAGTAATAACCCTACCTAAATAAAAAACTCAATCTCCTACCATTCATCATTATAGAAAATAACATATAATGGATCACACCACAAAAAAGGGAGAACATAAACCCGGGGTTAACCTCTCTCACAGGCTTCCCTAAAAATAATTGAATGATAAACCACCATGGTTTGAGTAAAGTGAGGGAATATTGGTCTGTTCAACAAGACCTAAGGTCTCTCACATGAGATATATAACTCATTTATGGACATCAGTTACATGTAATATTGCATTCCTATAAACACCCTTTTAGAAAAAGTTAAATTGAAAATGGTAAGGAAGAATCACCCTAAAAGTGTAAGAATCTATCATCATAGGCCTAACAACATCACCTGTCAACCCTTAGGTTACTAGTTCTTGATTATCACTGATCATCTGAATATAAAAAATCTTATTAAAATGTTAAAATGATAATGTAAATTATAAATGGGTTACACTCAATGGTATCCACATATGATATTACCACCTCCAGATTCAACATATTAGACGACCACTCATCTACCTAGGGTTTTATTTAATTATCTAGAGTCCTTATTAGGAAAACCAGTACCTAAATGGTACCTCACATTAGAAAACTGAATTAAAACATTTTTCAATTAATTATGGTTGGAAGGTTCTACCATAACCCGGCTAACTCTTTACTTACACAAGTCATCAACCTTAAAACAAGGTCATGTCTAAATATATCACTAGGCCTTACTGCCTAACCTTTAGGTACAATAAAACCTAGGAAAAATTCATTTGAGTTCTATGAAATTTATCACATTCATATTCATTGAAACTCTCAAGGAAACATTTAAAATTGACCCCTACATGGGGGTCTTTACAACAAGAACCTCTAAAAGATTCAATTTTAAGGCATTTGAATGATTCTCATTCATTTAATTATTTTAAATAGTTCATATATCAGGAACTTCAAGTACATGTTTTCTTGACCAAATATACTAAGTACTTTATTTAGCTTATATTACACAACATTTCAGGAAAATTATCTCATAGTTTCTCTTTAACCATTTATTTAATTCAAGAGTTTTCACAACTGGCTTGGTTTAAAAAAATTTCAATTTCCAATATATAGAGGAAACCACTATTTGGTTTGTAATTGAGATTTTAATTAACTTACATTTCATAATAATAATTCTCAAAAGTAGATAATGATTCTTTTATCATGTAAGGAGTATGATCAAGTAATATGCCACTATATGTTTATATGTAACACTGTATAAGCAACTGAAGACACATTAGACAATCACCCCATTAACATAAGAGTACCCCCATGGGGTTATGTTCCAAGGTGTATAAATATTAAGGTAACCTATGAGGGTCCCATCATGTCAATCTAGGTTCAATTATATGGGAACCATTCTAAATTTATGGTGTCAATTCTATATAAATTATAATTAGAATCTCATTTAAATACAACCCATAATAGTTATTTTATTGAAGATCTATCACACCCTTAATGGTTTTATCTCATAAGAAACATGCCAATGATGAACTAATTGGGTCGAGTCAAGTTTATATCATAAGAATCATGCCCTAACTAACCTACTTGGGTCCAATTATGCATTTATGGATTTAGTCATACGGGTCCTCATGCCCAATTATTAGAGGCATCCATTTTCATAAAGATAACCATTATATATAAAAAATTGAATTTAGAATATCGTTATAAGTTTCATGGTTCTGTTAGATAAATTTACATCCAAAAATTATAAAATTACTTACCTTTATAAGTTATAATTGGAATTCATGCAACTGCAACCATGTTTTTATTTTTGATCTCAAATATTCAAATTCATGTATAATGGTTTTATTACACGTGATAACCTTACAAATTTATAAAGGACTATACACTATAAATCATTAATGTAACCCATTTAATCACAACCATAAATGTTTTAGTGCATGAAACCAATGTTCCATGTCTCAAACATGTCATAGTTTCTTAATTAATATTCCACCATCAAACTATATGTGACAACACCATTTAGGTTGGTGCAGAAAGCTTAATAACCAATTACATATGTCATAAATATATTGTGGCATTCTTTAACTGAGCAAGAAAATATAGGCATGTAAGATGACTATTTTTAGAATCATGGCATAAGCAGGTAATCACCGAAGTATGGTATACAAATCATCATGCATTTGAAAAACTATAATACAACCTACATGGAATGGAATATGCATGAAAAGTGAATTCAAGGTGATTTATTGATGTAAGTAATGATAATTCCTTACCATACTGGTCCAAGGGTAAAATCACATAAATTAGTAACCAGTGAAAGTACAAAAATCACCCAAGTTGAAATAAAAATAAACTATAATACCTAACCATATAAAATATAATACCATCCCAAGGAAATTGATCTTTCCCTCAGGCATGGGTTGGCCAGACCTAGACATGAACTATTTTCCAGGTCCTAACACATTCCTTGTATCATGTCTACCATACCAAAATAACAAGACAAAAGGAAAAGAAGCTTTGATACCATTTGAAGAGACTTGACCTGGGAGCCACTTAGAATGATGTTCCGAGCCTGTTTTCCATTGGGCCTCAAGCTCACATCCCCGTATGCCAGAGCATGTGGACCAGTAGTGAGGGTCTTAAGGTGGTACAGTGGGAAGATAATACTCTATAGATCAGAAAAAAATACTATGGAAGTGATAATAAATAAAGGTGTATTAAATAAAAACTGATCATCAATAGTAAAAGAAAAATAATCATGCATGAACATGCTACAATGTACAAGCATAAGATAACATAGAAAGTAGTAATACAACAAGAATTAATAAGAAAACGAAAAATCCAAAAGATATCACCATGAGTATCTTGTGCACTGGATCAGTCTTATGCTTCTTATCTCCAATATACAAGTATAACATTACAAAACAGAGTTTATGGTCCTGAACCTTCTACCATGTGATATCTTTTGGAGTACTAAACAACAACATTAATTGAGTGTGGTATATACTCAGTAGACCACCACCAAAGATGTATAAAGAAATCCAGTCTATTAATATAAAATAAGCAAAGTGAATGTATATCAAAAGCATGTAGTGCAGTAATGATAAATTAAAACCACATGATTCAGGTTCCTTAAGGACACCTATTTGACAATATCTTCTGCATATTGTTCCATAGCATCTTTGAACTTTCCATCATGTATATATAAGCCTAAAAGGGAGCATGTCTACAGAGGTATCCATGCATCTACAAGGAATCCTTGATTAGTTCCTAGACATCTACATAAGTATTTAACATTAAGTTTAATGTTTATATTAAGGGGGGATCATGATATAAAGATATTGATGAATAAGGATCCAAGGTGTGACCAAGTTATACTTAATCTCAAGGGTTCGGTCCATAGTAATCACTCAAACTGTCTACCTATTGTGGTTTGAGTGTAATCTATAGGATAATCCTTGTAATTCAACCATAAAAAAGTTATAATTATGTATGGGGAGTCATGTACCAACTAATCTTGGGATAGAAATGATTTCTAACCAAAGGAGGTAACCCTTTTGATCACTTTTCCAAGGACACCAAGTTGAATACAAGGAGATAATTCAAGGAATTTAATGACCAGAGTGTGAAACCAGTGAATCATTGAGGACATTCCAAGGCATTCATAAATAAGACATTGAACAAGTTCTAAGGTGGTTATATCCCTTGGAAAACAACCTAATGAATCAGGGTGTTATCCTCCAAGTGCTCAAGGCATTCAATTAGGAATCCAAGGATAGATCAAGTCTGACCACTCATATAAAAGGGAAAAGTACCATTGAATTTAGATATATATATATATATATACAATGAGAATAATATATGACATTGGAAAACTATTCCAAATTACCACTTCCATTCAATTTAAGTCATTTACTTTCCATTTTGAATCATTCTATTACAATCTTATTTAAAAACGAAATTAAAGTCTATGAGAAGAACTCATTCTATAAGAGTAGTGATTTTTTTTTTGATTTATCACCCATTTAATTTATAAGAAAGAACATCAAAAAGGTTATTTTATTAGAAAATATAATTTTGGTTGTCACACTAATTCCTTTCACACCAAATAAATCATCTCTTTAACAAGGAAAGACTCATTTCACATCAAGGGTGATTTAAGAAACACTCCCAAGAGTGGTTTAGTCACAAGGAAAGGAAAATATAAACTAACATGAAAAAATAACACACCTTAATAGGTGTTTTGGGTTGATTTCGGTCACCTCCAATCATGGAAGGGTGTTATACCATGTATAAAAAAGGTCTAGGTAATTTAATCTGAGATATTTCTCATTTTAGAGTCAATGTCTGGAAATTACAGCATGTGGAACCACAAAAGTATTATATAAATGGATAAATTTTGAAGGAAATACATATAAACCACTCACCTCATTCTTAATATTCTTCACTCATCCAATATCAATCTTTTATTGAAGCTAAAATGGGAAAAAATCAGAAAAATCATCAAATGCCTTGAAAATAAAGAAAAAGGGCTGAATGGATTTATCATTACATATGGTGAGATAAATGAAGAAAAAAAATCATGAAGATTATAGAGCATACTAATATGGTTCCAACACACCGGAAAATGACTGAATTAGAGATCATATGAGGGAGATCCATGGAATCCTCTAAGAATCCAAAAGGTGGAGCTTGAGTAGCATGGGTGGGGGAGAAATGAGAGAGAAGGAGGAGGAAGAAAAGAAATAATTCTAGAGGGGAATTTTTTTTATTTTACCTTTATTTAATGAGGTCAAATGTTAGTCTACATGGTTTAAATAACCGTGTAACAACCATGTGGCTCATACTACCAAAGAGACATACCCTACATGGTTTCGATTCATGTTCTAGGCTAATTGTGTGCCAACCATGTAATGCTATTGGTTAAGAGGCACTAACCATGTGGGCTAGGCACATGGTTTGTCAAACCACATAAATTCCATGTATAAACCTATACAATTTACTATAGAAACTTCACACGTTCATGTGACCCACCTTGAAAAGTTTAAAAGATTGTGAGACACCTCTTATAGGGCCACACAGTTTCTTCCGAGGGGGCCCATGGTTTAAGAAAACTGTGTACCCTGTCTATTTCACCTATAAAGTGAGAGTTATGGAGCTCAATACTATTGAAACTCATCTGAATTCCTGATACCACTCTTAGATTTTAAACCTCATAAAAAACATATTTAAGTTTTCTAACTATCTTAATCATGTTTAAAGACTCAATTTAAGATTTTTCCAATCCATAAAATGAAAAATTAAAATTCCCATTGGAATTTACAACTAGTTTAAAATACAAGAAGTAACAAAGTTTGTGTACTATTTTTATGTATTAAAGAATAAGAAGATGAATATCCAATTAAATATGTGTTATATGTATAAAGAATAATCATAAGAAGAAGATAAATAGGTAAAAAGATACAACTACACTCATACTTGCTTCTGTGAATAATCACGTGAACACCTTTGCATACAAGACAAGGTGGTTATAATTTCATGCTATTGTGAATCCAGTTGAAGAGGAAGAAGTATCATTGGATGAGTTTTCCATGAAGGCCACAATAATAAAAATATTATATGAAATATAGTTTATTTATAGATTGATGGGTCTTTTAGTCAGTTGAAGTGAAGAGGAAGATAATAAAGAAGGTGCTTGAATACTATTGTGCAAGTGAGGAATAACAGGAAGACAAGACAACACACCTACATTGATTATACGGTGTGGGAAGAACATGGGTGTGAGAATCATCAAATCAATATTAATGATACTATAGGGAAACACCATTTTCAAGGATATATCCTACCTATTTGTATCTGACTAGTTATTTTTAGTGGTTTTTTGTGGTCATGGATTGTTTCTTAATTTTACCGAGGAATATACTTTCTTATTAAAAGGTGATCCTTGTAAATATCCTGTACAATTTGTGTGTGTGCTGAAAAAAGGAGAGGTTTGAAAATGAGAGAATCATGATCTTAACTAATCAAAGAGTTAAACAAATAAAATATTGAATTGATATAGATGAAAGAGACAAAAAACTGATTCACCCTCAATGTTGAGTATATACTAAAGAGTTCCTAAAAGTAATGACCCACCCAAATGTTTTATCATATGAAACTTTATTCATAAATGACATCTATAGAATAATTTTAATATCTCAATAAATCATAGAGTGTTTATGTACATCATACAATATGGTTTATAACATAGCTTCATGAATTTACCACACTACACATTATGATATAGGGATTTAGGGAATATCACCTTCCATCTACCACTTTATCTAAAGCCTAATATATCTTGTGGCATTCCAGTTTTATTGAATTATATATAATAACTTATGAAAAAATATCCAAAAAACTTTTTTAATTCCATCAAAACACTTTTTTAATGTTATCTTCAACATCACCATATATCACATCATACCTATCACACCAAGAATCGCTATTCAAAACATTTTTGGATAAATTCAAAAACAAATTAGAGAAGCTCTATGAGTCAAAATAAATACCCATTTATTCAACCATAAAGTGTGAACCCATAGTACCTTGTAACACCAAAAAAAATATAAATTCCCAAATCCATAATGTAAGCAAGAACATACTTTAGAAAAGCATCAGTGTTACTCAAGATACAAAGGGATCTGCTGTGATCTCCATCAAAAACATGTATCTCTATACCTATCTCCACTGACTATATCATATACATTTATACATTTTCTTATAATCCCATTTTAAAATACATCAAATGAATATGGGAAATTATGTATGTTAATTTCATATTTCCAACTCACATGTATCAATTCTTTGAGTATAGACTAACATAATTGATGAATAGATCACATTCCATTCAACTTTATAGATGAGAACATCACATGCCCCTCATCTAATAAATATCATATCTCCTATCTAGGTATAGATATAAACATTCTCAGTCTATCACAACTGATGGCTCAAATTTCATACTCATCATAGGAGAGGATAAATCCCATATTGGTTAAACTCTAACTAAAAACATGATGAGTAACATACCCAACCACAATCTGATTACCTTGTTGGATAGGCACTAAAATAAAGGATATCATATCATATGATATCCATGGATTCATAAGATCTTATATTTATGAGATTCATATCACAACTTATGATATGTACATAGAATAAAGGGAATCAAATTCAACCATCAGTATTTATTATAATGTTTTATAATGCTTATAATACATATGAGAATTCATGAATTTCAAAATGTATTCCATTAGTTTAATTTAGTTATGAATTAATAAGGTTGTTTAATTTAGGATGTCATAAACCAACCAAGGTCGACCTTGAACCAGTCACCCGAGTCAATTTGCAACAAGGCCCACGAGGCGTTCCCGATCCTCCCAGGATGGTGACAAGAACCAGGGCATCAACAGAGTAAAAATGGGAATGATTTTACCTATAGAAAATAAACAAAGTAGTAGAAATAAATAGAACAAAAAAATACACAATAAAGAATGGATGATAAAAAACCTAACTAACCTATCCATGACTAAGACTCCATATAACCCCATGGGTTACTCACCAATTCTAAAACCAAACGTTGCCCAAGTCGATCTGA
>CAUJRU010000204.1:651152-809146 GCA_963277665.1 Viscum album
TTATTAGACTTATACAATATCCTTGGTTAAGAATCTTGAACATTTGATAATGAAAATAAACGCACAAGGAATAGTGATGTATGTTCTTAGAAAATAATTTATCAGGAACATTTAGCCTCTATTTTCTGAATATTAATACAAAATTTAGAAATTCATCTTCCAATTCATCAATTTTATTTTATGTGATAAGTGAAATTTGATAATATTTCTTGTGAAATTATAATCAAGTATTACTTCTTGTGCTAATTTTTACCTTCACCGTTTCATGTCACCCTTATTTTATTTTGATCAACTCCTGACTTATATATAGCCTTTCGTGCATTTTTGAACAACAATGCGTACTTTGAATTTGGGTTTTTTATAGAATTTAAATAAACATGTAAATTCTTGTTTATGAGATTTCTGTAAAAATTATTTCTAATAACCTTCAAAAAATGATAATGACGTACTATGAGAAATGTTTTTTCCTTTAAAGAAAAGGTTTTTTTGTATTATTAATTAATTTAAAGGGGTTATTATTAATTATTTTTATAAACCCCAAACTGGGAATTCTTGTGATCACCTTAAATTTTTAATTTATTTTTATAGGATTAGTATATTTTTCATCATTGAGTTATTATATGTGGTGGAAGCACTATGGAGTTAATTTTGTACATTATTGAAGAAAAGTATCAGTTATATCTTGTATTCCATAACCTAGACTAGTAATATCATATATGATGAGATGTGATGTGTAATTTTGTTAGTATCTTTTTATAAAGAAATTAAACAAAATGTTTTAGGCACCATCTCTAGCTATCTAGAGTCAGGGTGTTACAATTGGTATCAAAGGAATAGCCTAGACAATTTCTGAAATTTAGACAAATAATTAAAATTTTAGCTATGCATTGCTGAGTAAAACATTTATTCAGATTTTCAGATGGAAGGTGAGGGTTCACCAGTAAAACTATTATCTCTCCCTACAGAATTACGTGAGAAAATACTTTTCTTGTTGTGTTAAGAAGCATACCACCTTTTCATGAACCTACTTATTCCCTATAAACACCTCTATCTGGTGTCAAATAACCCAAATGTCCATCGACTTTACCAAGGACTGAGTCATGTCTACTACATTATGTTACATGAACAACATTAACATTATGTGCATAAGAGAGGGTACTATGAAGGCCTCTTTCTATGTTTTACCCTATTTAAGACTTATAAGGCCTTGGGATGATTCTAAGAGGCTTTAGAGGCAGACGACCCCCGCACAACCAATATGTTTCAGGTCCTGTGCTTTTGCATGCATGGAAGACTTTATGATAAATGGTTTTTGGAAGGCAAATTTGTCTGAATAGTCTATTAGAACCAAGTTCATTCGGATATCTTTGAACATTAAACCTCCCATTCAACTCTCTTATGGACCTATAATTGTCATCATGTGTTCAACCCTAACTACTCGAGGTGCATTTGGGAAAAACAAATTGAAGAATTTTGAAATTTTTTGTGCATCAACCTGACTAGAAGTACTTATGAAGAATGTCTCCGGTGGTGGTATACCGAGTGAAGGTATAAATGAAACACTATTTTTCATTCAAATTTTCTTAGTTAATAATTATTAAAAAACATTTTTTAAGGAAATTAAGGGTGATTTATGTGTGCTTGTGTTTTGTAAGAATAAGAGATAAATAAAACAATGAGGGTGAAATTCCATTTAGGGGTTTGATAATGTGATCCCCCGGACAAATTTATAATTTTAATAAAAATATTTTTTTATTATGATTAATAATATTATTTTTGTTTTTTGTTAAATATTGGTTTCATCTAAAACAAAATCTTGTAGAATTAAATAAGACACATTTTATCAAATATAAACACTGAAACATTACAATATAATATGTAAAAAGGCCATAACTACCCTATAATACCTACTATAAGGCCTATTAGGATCACCGAAAGACCACCAAGCATAACAACAACACCAAGTTAGTAGTTGAAATCCTTCAAATATGTCATAATTAAAAACACTATTACAAGTACTATGGAAAAAATAATAAGTGTCAAAGGGTTGTAGAGAAACATTCTCTTAGAAAAATAAATTCCAATGATCCTTAGAATACCATGAACGAATATTTATATGGAAAAGTATTTGTTGTGGTCTTAAGGTGACCGTTGTTTTTAATAAATCCATTGGTTTTGGTAACGGTCATAATATTGTATGACCATTAAGAATTTTGATTATTTTAATTATTCTTAGTTTTGAAATATTTTATAAATTTCAAATTATTTAAAATGATTTAAATTTATTAAGGTGTAGTATTTCGTTAAATTAAAAATATGGTTCCAAATTTAAGATGTATTTAACATTTTGATTTTAAAAAAATAATTCATATACCCATGATGTTATTTTAAAATGAATTTAAATTTATAAAATTAATGAAATTTTTTAATTGAAGTGTATTTTATATTTAGATTTTAAAATTTAATTTTTTTTTAAACTCAAAATGAATACAAACATATAAAAATAATGACATTTAGAAAGAGACAGAATTTATATATATAAGGAAATTACAATATATGTGTTCTGTTTTTTCCCTCAATATTTGGGTTTAATAAATTTCTGATCACATTTGTGCGAGTACCCACATTTCAATCAAGGTATGTCTAGTAGGCCAAGATCTTAATGTCTGAGAAGGAATCTCACATAGAAAACTAATGTTAGAGAACCCTCAGAGCATTGCATCCATGTTGCATGCTGAGTTGTGCATGGGTCAATCCATGTATGGTGTGGGCTAGGCATACTCGGGCACGTGAATAAGGTCACTAGATTGATCATGTAGGTGTTGGTCTAAGGCCCATGTGGTGCCCCATGTGTAGAATCCCCTACGTTTCTACTTGTGTTATTGGCATATTAATGGTACACCGAGCCTTATAAGGTATTTTGATAACATTGTTGGTTTTGATGTGGAATGGTGATTTTTCCAGGAGATGTAATCTAGACCGTTCGATCTCACCCTTTGAGATCTCATCCATCCACGCCAGTTCGGCCTTCGAACCCCCATTTTCATGGTTTCATTGCCATAATTTTTTGATCCATTAGATCGGGAGGCACTGGATCTCAACCATTCAACCGTTTTAAAACTCATGGATCCCTTGTGATCGTCCGATCAAAGCCACAATATAATGTCATCCATTCATCTATTTTTAGAAGCACAGAACCCACTATAGCCATCCGATCAAATTTGGCTGATCTTACCCATCCATCCTTCTCCTCATCTTCTCCCATCCACATTCTTCTTATTCTTATTCACACTACACCAGTTGATATCACTCCCCCCACTACTCCTCTTCAACCCGTGACCCTCTAACCCAATCAAAGGACCCTCTTTTCTTTTTTTCCCACACATCATATAAGGTCGGTTTTCTTCTAATCTGAACAAAAGGATTCCCCTACATGATTCATTTAAATATATTTATATTACATGAATCAAACTGGCTGATTATCATCCTTTATTAATTAACATATTTTTATTCTTTTTTATTTAGTCAATTCCATATTTCATAAAGTTTCTTTTATATATATTTTATGTCTGAACCATAGTGTATATGAATATATATATAAATTATGCCTATATAAACCTTTTTTCACACTCAACCCTATGGGTTTCTTACTCCCCAACCTTTTATTAACCTCCACTTGGCTCAACCTCACCATTGAAGTCAGCTAAGGGTTAATCTAGCCTCATTTTATGATATGAAAAACCCCTGTATACACTTATGTGTATATACAGTTTCATATAGCTTCAAATCTTAATTGGTTTTAGATTTTTCAAATAGATATTATCAATATTTAACCAATGTTTTAATTCAAAAAATACATTTAATGTTTTACTATGAATTTTTTGAGTTTTCTAAACTAATTCATATATATATATATATGTAAATACAGTTATATATATTTATATATATAGTTTTTAATCCAAATTTGATTTCGGTTTTCATATAATTAATATTAGTGGTTAATTAATGTTTTTAAAGTATATGATACTTTTAATAATTCATCCAAATTAGTTTTTGTTTTAAAAATCCTATATATACACTCTGTGTATATAAGGTTTTATACAACATTATATCATAAACTACATTATGTTTTATAAATGTTGATTACAAGTATTTAATTGATGTTTATGATGTGTATAACACTTGAAAGTGTTTTCTAATTGATTTTTTTGGAATTTTCTATATCCATATATTTATATTTTTGTATACGGTTTTCTATAACTGGAACACTCAAATTATTTTAAGGATGAACAATTATTTTTAATATGGTGTTTCCCTTATCACATATTGTATATATGAATTATTTTGATTCTCTATGTGTTTATGAAAAACCAATATTTATATGTATATATATAAGTATGTACAATTTTATAATTATATTTCAATCTTGCTTTCAGTTAAAGATGTTTTAACAGTATTATATTTTTTGTGATTTTATTTCTTGAAAATTGTACAATTTATTAGATCAATAGTAAAATTTATTTTTAGGCATAAATATATATGTATATATATATATATATTTTTACTCACCTTCTTACATGTTTTACATTTTTGATTGAATCCATGAGTTTAATATTTGTGTTTAGATGGCATAATTGTATCGGTGATCATGAATAATAATTTAAAATTGAAAACAATAAAAAATCCTTATTTTGTTATTGTGTGAATTTTTTTAAAAAAAAATGGTCATTACATTTTTATCAATACATTAATACATCCCAATTTATAATTTTAGGATAAATGGTTAGATCTATATTTTTTTAATGCACATATATATACATGCATAAATACTTATGGTGAAGTGTGTTTTATTATTTTCTTACATCTCAATATCTCAAATGAAATAAATGCTTTACATTTATCAATAATTTATTTTAATTCATGATGAATCTATCTCAATGAATAATATTAATTATTAATGTTTATGATTTTACTTGATTTACATGTCCATTCATATTCCAATTGTTTAAACATTAATGATAACTATTTGTATTTTAGTATATAAAATGTTTACTTCCATGAATCAAGGGTTTGAATTTAAGAGTTATTATTTTATGTGATAAACCTAAACAATGTAATATTTTATGTGCACCAATTATCCTCACTTGTACAAAAGTGTGTTTATTTTTCCATTCATGTCTCTGATAAATTTGATACATCCATAACCTAATGAATAAGTAACAAACCATGATGTTTTTAGATTAAATTTTATATTAATGCATGATTCACTTTATTTATGAATATAGTCAATAATTGAGAAAATAGTCCTTATCCCATAGGATTACTTATTGATTAAGAATTTAATTATTCAAAGGGGTATGAGACACATTGAATAAGACACATTTAATTATTTTGAGTGGTATGTGAAACTTTAAATAACATATATAATTTAATTATTTAAAGTGGTATGTGACACTTTGAATAAAAGACTAAATTTAATTATTCAAAGTGGAATGGGACACTTTTAATAAAAGTCATAAAAGACATATAAGGAATGAATATGTCTTATTATGTGATGGGTGAGTTCAGCTATAGCCTATCGATGCATCAGTAGGTATCATGAGACAAACTAGGTCATGGAATGAGGCCTTGATACAATGATTATATATGGTCTTGGCACAAGGACTAGACAAAATTTTTATAATTGTCATGCATTCTGAATTCCCTCCTTATGTGATCAGTAGCAAACCAAGTGATTACTCAACATGTAGAATATCCTTGGTTAATAATCATGTACTTTTTATATGGGTAATAAATTCACATTTCATAATTATGTAAGTACTTTGCAAGTATTT
Organism: Viscum album; assembly: GCA_963277665.1. Classification (NCBI taxonomy): domain Eukaryota; kingdom Viridiplantae; phylum Streptophyta; class Magnoliopsida; order Santalales; family Viscaceae; genus Viscum; species Viscum album. The sequence continues at coordinate 656,987 of CAUJRU010000204.1, forward strand.
TATAAAGATTGATTAGCATCTATTTTCATTACATTAATACAAAAGTTAGAAATCCATATGTCAATTCATGAATTTAATTTTATGTGATAAGTTATTTATTATAATTTTTCTTGTGAAATTATAAGGATGTATTATTTCATGTTCGAATTTGTACATCCAACCTTTCATATAACCCTTATTTTAGTTTTTTCAACAACTGACATATATGCAGCATCTTGAGTATTTTTTACAAGTAATTTTACTCTGAAATGTGTTTTTTCTGTAGCCTTTAAATAAATATATCAATTATTTGTTGAGTCAATAAAGCTTCTTTTGGACTTTTCCATTCCTTTATGTTTTAAAAATCACAAAGAGTCTATCTTAAGGAAAATTTTATTCCCCCTAAAATTTATCTTATTAAGGAAAATTTTTCTTCCCAAGGAAATTTTTTCCTTACCTTGGTTTTCATTATTCATGTTATAGTTTCTCTATTTCTAACTCCTTTTATTTATAAAGTGTAAAAATCGATTTCATATCTAAAACATTAGAATCTTATAAATCCTTAGATACAGTGTATTCTGTTTTTAGATTCCAAATTCTCTGAATTTAAAATTCCGAATTCTCTGAAATTCAGATTCTAAATTTTCTGAAATTCAGATTCCGAATTCTATAAAATTAAGAATAAAATTTTTTTAAAATTTAGGTTCTTAATTTTTTAGAATTCAGACTACGAATTTCTCAGAATTTAGATTCCAAATTCCTCAAAATTCAGACTTCGAATTCCTCTAAATTCAGGATCCTAATTCCTCAGAATTCAGATTCTTAATTCCTAAAAATTCAGGTTCTGAAGTCCTTAGAATTTAGATGCTGAATTCCTTATAATTCAGACTCCAAATACTTTATAATTCAGTATTCAAATTCCTCATAATTCTGATTCAGAATTGCTCAGAATTCATGTTCTAAATTCCTCAGAATTCATGTTCCGAATTCCGTACAATTCAGACTCTGAATTCCATAGAATTTAGACTCCAAAATCATTGGAATTCAGACTCTGAAATCTATAGAATTCAAGTTCCAAATTCCATGAAATATTGAATCCGGATATTTATGATTTATAGTCTCTAATTTTTTATTTTCCTAGAATCCAAACATTCATTTTCCCTAGACTATGGAAAATTTGTTTGGGTTAATCAACCGAATTTTACTTACCCTTGTTGTAGTTATAAAATTATGTCATTCAATCTATATTTAATTAAACTTTTTTGAGTGACACAAGTATATGTCCCTCCGATATTCAATGAAAAATATTTTCACTGGTGGAGGGAGCTGACCATTGGAAAAATGCCTATATATAAGACCTAATGTTAATAAGTTCATTACCGATCCATAAATCTAGAGATTGCATTCTTCTAAAGTGATTTCAAGAGAGGGAGAGAGAGACTCTCATGCCTTGTGAAATCTAAAAATCTTGTTCATCTTTCTTTATGCAGCTCTAATTATTGATGTGTACAATTGAGGACTTCCGGGGATATGAAGTTACAGGTGCTGACTACCTTAACATTCAAGGACTTCTGGGGTTAGAAGGACGAGGTGATGACTACCTTAATGTTCGAGGTCTTGCAAGGATAACCAGATAGATTCCGATATTCTTATCGAGGGATTACCATAGTGTGGGTAATACAGGATTTCATTAATGTATAAATTAATTGGCCTTTATTCAATGTTGTTGGATACCCATCTCATTGGGTTAAATTATTACATACTTATTACTTGTTTTTTTCATGTTTATATTCCACTGTATTTTGATAAAGGAAGATAGTATAACCTTTTTATACTCTCTTGTTCTTTGGTATACTCTGATAAGTATGATTCTATACGCTTTAAGTTAGAATCGTTTTCTTGTAAAATTTTATTAATTTTCATTTCTAGAATCATATTTCTGAAACCTAGATAGTTTGTATAACTAAGAGGTCTTATGAATTTATATTGATTAACCTTGTTAAACACAGTTTTCTTTAATATTAAAAATGAGTGTTTTAAACTTAAATTTCACCCCCTCTTATAATTGAGCATATACATTCCAATTTTGATTCTACAATTTGTATCAGAGGAGCTCTCTGAAATAATTTTATTCACATATAAGTTTTTTTTATCATGTTTTTATTGATCTATATATTTTCCATTATTAGGATTATTATCCTTGTTTACAAAAATTAACTATTAAAATGATTTTGTGGAAGATATTTTCTTTTATATGGCAGGAATGAATGTTTGTTTGATTGAAAATCTTAGTCCTACAGGACCACCTATATTTTATGGAAATGATTATGAATATAGGACAGATAGTATAAAGACTTTTTTATCAATACTGGAGTAGAAAACATTGTTATGCTTACTTGATACTACAATATTCTACATAAGGAAGTCGGAACATTTACTAATCATGAAAAATTATAAGATCAATTGAACTACAAGGTACGCAATACTTTGTTGTGTTCCATGAACAAGAATATATATTGTCATATTTCTTCTTGTGAAGCTGAAAATTGTTTTTGGAAGAAATTGGATGTTACTAATTTTGGTACATCCAAGGTTATAAAAACCATAAGAGCTACACTTAGAGAAGAATATCATATATTCCTATTTCCTTATAAAGAACTGGTATGTAAGGTACAATAAACTTTTATTACTATTGTTAACAGTTTTCAATCCGTGGGTGAGAAATGTTTAGATGATGAGGAACTTGTAGAAAAGATTATAAATATCATGCCCATTGAGTGGGAATCTAAAAGTACAACTATTGATGAGAATAGAAAAGTATCTCAAATTACTCTTGTTGATATTTTTAGAACTCTTCTTCAACATGAGACAAGAATGAAAAGCGATGCTGATATGAAGAAGAAGAAGAATGGAAATGGAAGTGTAGCCTCTACTACTACTAAGGCCAAGACTCCTGAAAGGGTTACATGATCCAAGTCAAAGAAAGTCATTATTTTATTTGAATCAAGTGAAAGTGAAAATTATTAGAATGAGATAGCTAATATTTCTCGAAGAATGTACAGGATAGTTGAGAAGAAATACTTTCTGTATAGATTTATGAATAAAGAAATTAAGGACAAGAAAGACTCTGAAATAACTTCTATTCGTAAGACAATGTATAGAAAGGAAAATAAATCCAAGAAGAATAGAAAAAAGAAGTACTACAAAGATAAAGCTATGAATGTTTTGAGAACTAATGACACCTAGAATGCCTGTGGTGGAGACTCTTTTGATGAATCCTCGGAGTATGAATCTTTTAGTCAGAATAATCTTGGTTTACTAGCTAGATTACCCATTGAAAATCATTGTCAAATGGCTAAGGTACGCAATGTTGAATATATAACCAATGTATCATTGAATGATAATTATAGTGACAATATATATTATGAATTTTTTTGATGAAGAATCTTCTTATGATGAAGATATTACTTTTCTTACTTATGAAGAAGTATCTAGGTTTTCTATTCTTCTTGATAATGAAAAATCTAATTTCAAGAAAAGGTTTGAAAATGAAAATTCAAGAATTTCTATTCTTACTAAATAAGTATTATATCTTTCAAAAGATCTTGATAAGAAAATTTATTATTTTGAATGTATTTAAAAAACCATTAGGAAGTTAATTATGAGAAGGATAAACTTTATAAGGATCTAGAAAAAGTAATTTCTAATAAAAATATTTTTGATACTAACACTAGTGTTAAAAGTAATGTTTTTTAGGATAACAACCTAGTTATTTGAATGTAGTCAGAAATATTTTCATAGAGGAAGTATTGTCTAACATTACCATAGGTAAGGAAAACACTGATAAGATGTATTCCCAAAGTCAACCTCTAAGGAAAAATTCTGGATTTGGTTATACTCATTCAAAACCTATTTTTAGTAACAATTATTTTGTTCCTCAAAGTGCTTCATTCTGCACTAAATTTTAGTATAGTAGACAATGTGAAAAAAAAATCGTTAAAAAAATTCAGTCTTTTGGTTTTCATAAAGCTTATTTTTCTATGAAAATGTGGATTCCAAAAAAATTTCTTTCTGATGTTTCTAGATCCATGAAAGGTTAGGTTCTGAAAGTCTAACACTCTTATTTTATGGAAAATAAAGATAGTACCAACAAAAATACATGGTACATGGATAATGGTTGTTCTTGGAATATGATTGGTAACAAAAAAATCCTTGAAAATATTATCAAGACAAAAAGGATATATCATTCTTCAATTTATCAAAATGCAATTTCAACTTGCAGATAATTTCAAAAAATCATTACCCTCAAAAAGATTTGAATATATTAAACAGAACCTAGGAATGATAACCGTAATATAATCATCCATAATTTAAATCTTTTTGAAACCTTTCTCCTTATAGTAAGAAACTTTTTTCCATAGGGGGTTACATTTTCTTGTTAGTCAAAACTCTTGGTAGTCAATATTTTTTGTAGTGAAAATTTTTTATAGTCAATATTTTTCCATAGTCAAAATTTTTGTAATCAATTTTTTCATAATAAATTTTTTTCTTCATTAAAATTTTCCAGAATCTAATGTTCTCCAAGAAAAATTTTCTTCATTATGAATAATATTATTAGAAATATAGAATGTATGTTTTCTTTATTAAATTTTCATAATCATCTTCTTGTATGTTAGTGTTTTTATCTGGTTTATGGAACATTTTTGGATTCATTTTTTTCTCCAATCTGAATGTTTATCTTAAAAACCTCAAAAAAATCAGAGCCTATGAAAATTCATCTTCGTTTTTTATCCCATTCTTCATATCTAATAAATAGTATTTCAACTATTGGATCAAGTAATGAAGTTGAACTGTCACCTAAATTGCCTATATAAGGACCCCCCATTGTTTGTACCACATCTATCTCAAATCTCTGGCATGATGAATCCCTACTTATCTACATAAGGTTGTTCTGAATATTCAAGGTTTTCTTACCTCTAAATTTCTATTTAAGCCTCTCTTTAGAAAGAAATGTCGACTTTAAAGGAAATTTCTGAATGTCATATATACCAAGAAATGTTAGTTGATCCGAAATTTTATGCTAAGTAAGATTCTATCCTTTGAAAGAATATAAAACTCAATGGCTAGGAGATCCAATCTATATTGAACCCAAATACACAGGATCCGATCTATCTGGATTTTCTTATTGAATTTTATAATACATAAAGTTTTTTCAAATAAGAGAGAGATAAATTTTATTTCAAGAGCTATGGGTAGACTTGTTCTCCTTCTTTCAGCAAGGTAGCAAGTTTGATCAGAATTCCTTATGAAGGGGAAGTATAATTTTTTACTCACAAATTACTGGATACTTTAGGATATTTTGATTATGATAACACTCTAGCTTGTCATAGTTTAAAAAGAGTGTAGACTCTGAATATTTTTCATCTATCTACAAAACTTATATTCTTGTGTTATGGGTCTAAGGTTTTTTCATTATGGGAAAATGGGACAAGGAATCCCTAAAGAAAAGTGATATCTATGTTTAAGACTTCATAGTGAACCTAAAAAAAAGATAAAATTGATAAAGTATATCTTGGTTACTATTGAGAATATAAAGAATGAAAACTGGAAATCTCATATTATCATGTATTCAGATATACTCTCATAAATTACTGTTATTTTCCTTCAGTCATTCAAAATTCCTTGTAGTTCCAAGCCAATGAATTTCAAAGTAATGCTATTGAGTGATGACACTCTAAGAAGAATGAATTTTTTTTATTTCTAGTGATTAAGGAGAATTTTATGATTTGTTGGAAGCTAAAATCTATGATCTTTCAAAGAAATAGGATGTGGATGAGACTTCCAAGAAGGGTGGAATGAATTGGAAGTTGAAGGAACTAGAACAAAAAAGAAAATCTCTTGTGCCTAGGGAAACTAAGTCAGCACCACCGAAGCCAAAGAAGAAAATGGCTTATACTGATGAAGTAGTAACTAATTGGAGAAAATATAAGAAGAACTGGAAGGAAGGGGAGCCTATGTTTGGCTTGGACTCTACTGAGGAAAAAGAGTTAAAGATAAGGTTTTCTGAGGAACTTGAGAAGTAGCAGAAGGAGAAAAAGAAAAGGAAGAAGTTTTCTGAAGATAAAATTGTCCAATCACTTATCAAGGATATTGAGAAAGCAACTAAAAAATCTCAGTTCTAGAATCATTTTTGATAGTATTAGTTCATGATAATTTGGGAAAGAAGGTCGTGAATACGGATCCAAATCAAGAAGAAGAAAGTGTTTAGGAAGAGAAATAGTAAATAGAAGAAGAAGAAGAGGAGGAAGAAGAAAGGAATGAAAATGATGATCTCATAAATCAAGTTGAAGATTACAATGAGAAGGAAATCCCATCTACATAATTATATATTCAGACTTCTCAAGCCGAATCCTCAAAAATTGCTACTCTAAGGATCAAAGGAAGGATCAGGAAGAAGTAAACAAACCCTCTGAAGAAGAATGAAGTAATCATGATTTTGTTCATATGGGAGATCTAGTGGTTGATGCCGAGAAAGAGTAAGATGAGGATGATGACATTGTTCAGTTATCAGATAATGAGCATGAATCAACTAAACTAGAAGAGATTATTTTGACAGATGATAAGGGAATGGAGGTGTTGGTCCAAACACCTAAAAAATCTGTCGTGAAAAAGAAAGTTGTTGGAAGTTCTTCAAAGAGGAAATATAATGAGCTAGAAAAAAACCCTCACCAACCAAACTTTTGGATTCAAAATATCCCCCTCTTTAGAATTACATTGTGGTACAATCATTGAAAAATCTAGTTAGAACTGTTCCCTTATTTTCAAAAATAAATTCTGGATGCCAGATGCTTCAATATTCGATGAATCAGAAATCAAATTCAGTTTCCATGGTTACGGATAAATTTGTCAGACATAAAGAAATTTTCAAATCCTTTCTCATTGGTTATGAGGCTCATAAAAGGACATGAAATAATATTACAATCTGTTCAAGGATGACAGTCAAATACTTGATAGCTTTTGATGAATTTCAAGATAATAAAAAAATGCCTTCGACACTAAAGATGGAACAATTAATGATCTTTTTATGAGATTTGAGGAAAATTTGACTCTTAAACAGACTACTCGGAAGTAAGAAGTTAAGGATCTGAATGGGAAGCATAATTCTGTGGCAATGAATTGGAATAGGGAAATAGATCTCAGAATATAATTTGAAGAGAATCTGCTTAAGCAAGAAGAAGTGTTGAAATCTCAAGAAGAATTTCTTAAGGCTCAGGAAGAAAAGATTAAATCCATAGAGAAGAAAAGCGAAGATCAGAATCAACTGCTTAAGCATATTAAAGAAGACCACAAAGAGCTCATGTAGCCAAACACTATTGTCAAGAAGCTAATGAGAAAGGATAAAGAAGAATAATTTTTCCAATTACGATCTTTTGTTGAGTTTTTCCTTGTAAAAATTCTTTCAATCATAATAAAATTCTAGTTTTCCGCTATATATTTTCTTTTTTTGTACTAATTTTTCAGGTACCATCCATTTTTTTCATTCCATTTATTCCTTTCTGAAAATCCCAAATGGGGATAAAGAAATGATAAAAAGAATACTAAGAAAGAAGAGATTTTCCTATATAAGTGGGAGTTCATCTAATAGAAAGTTCTTATCAAAGAATATTTTCATATTCTACATAAAATCTCATTTAGAAAATCTAGAATATGATCCTTAGTGTTTTCAAAGCCTAAGGGGATGTTAGTCATATTCACTTTGATCCATAATTAAAAGGGAGATTTTTTTTACAAGTCCATAAAAAATTCTAAGTCGTTATATTCTTTTAAGTAAGGATATTAGTGCTTTCCAAAAAGTGTGAAATTTTAGAGTCAATAAGGTTTCTTTATGAATTTTACATTCCTTTATTTTTTTAAAATCCAAAACATCTAATCTTATGGAAAAATTTATTTCCCCTAATATTTTTCTTATTGAGGAAAATTTTACTTCCCATGGAAATTTTCTCCTTACATTTGTTATCATTGTTCATGTTATAGTTTCTTTATTTATAACTTCTTTTCTTTCTAAAGTGTAAAAATCTGTTTCATATCTAAAAATTTGGAATCTAATAAATCCTTAGATAAAGAGTATTCTATTATCAGATTCTAAATTCTCTAAAATTCATATTCTGATTTCTCTGAAATTCAGCTTCTAGATTCTCTAAAATTCAGTTTCGGAATTCTCTGAAATTCCAATTCTGAATTCTCTGAAATTATGATTCTGAATACTCTAAAATTCAGGTTCTGAATTCCTAAAAATTTATACTCTAAATTACTTAGAATTCAGGTTCCAAATTAATCCTAATTATGGTTCCAAATTCTTTATAATTGGGGTTCTAAATTACATAGAATTTAGACTCTAAATTCCATAGAATTCAGACTCTTAATTCCATAGAATTCAGACTCCCAATTCCTCAGAATTCAGATTCAAAATTCCTGAGAATTCAGGTTTCAAAGTCCTTAGAATTCAGGTTTCTAATTCCTTTGAATTCATACTCTGAATTCTTTATAATTCAGACTCTGAATTCATTATAATTCAGACAACAAATTCATTTAAATTCAGACTCCAAAATCTATAGAATTCAGGTTCTGAATTCTTGGAAAGTCATAATATAGATATTTATGATTTATAGTCTCTTAGTGTTTATATACTTAGACTCTGAAATTTATTTTTCCCTAGACTTCGGAAATATGGATTTGGTTAAACAACCATACTTTACTTACCACTGTTATAGTTATGAAACAATGTCATGTAATATATTTCTAATTAACCATTTTTGAGTGAAAAATGTATAGGTATCTCTGAGACTCAAGGAAAAATATAACAGTTGGAGGAGGGAGCCGATCATTTGATAAATGCCTATAAATAATAGCTCATATGAATGATCTCATTACCGATCCAACAATCTAGAGATTACATGTTGTTGAACTGATTTATAGAGAGAGAGTCTCTCATACCTTGTGTTTACTGAAAAAATTGTTCAGCTTTCTTCATGTGACTCCGATTGTTGTTGTGTACAATCATGGACTTTCAAGGATTGGAAGACCGAGGTTCCAACTACCTTAATGTTCGAGGACTTCAATGGATAGGAAGACATAGGTTCCGATTACCTTAATGTTTGAGGGATTGCGGGGATAGCAAGTCAGATTCTGATATTTCTATCAAGGGATTACCCTGGTGTGGGTAAGAAAGACTTTCTTGAAAGTATAAATCAAGGGACCTTTATTCAAGGTTATTGGATACCCTTCTCTTTGGGTTAAAAGATTTCATACTTATTACTTGTTTTGTTTCAAGTTTATATTCTATAGTGTTTTGATAAAGGAATAAAGTATAACCTTCTTATATTTTCTTATTCTTTTTTATACTCTGATTAGTAAGATTCTATACTCTTTAGGGTAGAATCATTTTCTTGAAAATTTTATTAAATTTAATTTCCACCACCATATTTTTGGAGCCTAAAATTTTTTTAGAACTATGAGTTCTTGTGAATTTAATTTTTTTAACCTTCTTAAAAAAAAATTTCCGTAAGGTTAAAAGTGAAAGTTTTTAAAATTATAATTCACCCTACCCCCCTCTTGTAATTGAGAATCTACATTCATATTTCAATCATATATTCTTGTGTATAATATTTCCCTAAAAATGATTTCTACTAACATTTGAAAAATGATGATGTCATACAATAAGAAATGTTGTTTTATTTTAAGAATTTTTTTATGTATGATTAATTATTTTAAAGGGGTGTTTATTAATTATTTTTTAGAACCCCTTAGTGAGAATTCTTATGTTCACACCACATTTTTTATTTATTTTTACAAGATTAGTATATTTATCCACAGTTATATATTCTATGTGGGGGAACCACTATGGAGTTTATTCTGTACAAATTTGAAGCAAAGTATTAGTTTTATTTTGTTTTATAAAACCTAGACTGAGGTAAATCTCTATTATGAGATATGAAGTGTAAATTTATCATTGTCTTTTTATTAAAAATAATTACACACCATGTTTTATGCACCAACTCTAGACTTATGGGTAGGGGCATTATATATTCACAAACAAATTAACACAATAATTTACAAGGTTCGTTACTCAAAAATAGTATCCATTCCTTTGAATAGATTGGAAATAATCTAATACAATAGATTCCACTAAAAAACAATCCTTTTATAAGGTTAGAACAAGTATTATGTATCCCCTCACATGCAAGGAACTATGTTCATTACAATAGTCCATGTGTTTCTCAAGAAAAAAAGATCTAAATATCATTTCATTACAATTTAGATCCTCCATATATTAGTTCAAAACATTTTCAATATGGTAATTCTACAAAGTTTACTTTTTTTAATTCTATAAAAAAGACTTATTTACTTTCTTACAAAGTACCAGGTAAGAAATTATTCTCTAGAATTTGTAAAAAATTTATCTGATCACTCTTTCTGATACCTCCGTCTGTTTCCCACTATCTGTTTCATTTTTTTAGAAATGTGTCTTTTAAGAAAATGGTTCTTTGATATTTTAAATAAAAAACTAGAACCCTTCATTTTTAGTCACATTTATTTTTAATGAAATTATTTATCTCATTATTCTATCTGATCATATCAATCTAATGCTTTCATTTGGACAGTTTTTCAGGTAAACCCTAATCACAAAACAAGACAAACCGAGCATCATCACATCGTGATAAATTTAAAATCTTTATATAGTTATTCGTTTCATATCAAGACCTTTATGAAGAAATTTATAGTTCATAAACTATTCATAGGACTCCTTTATGGGGAGACTAATTCATCTCAACGGATTCCAATCATACCTAATTGAATAAATAAGTATGAAAACAAACATAGGGAATTCTTTCTCTCAGTAAATTCATAATCCTCTAAAATTTATATCCTCAACATAAAAAATATTTAATAGGACTTTAACTTGATGTCTGTGTCTAAAACTATTATTATGTCCCATTTTAAGATAAAAAAATATTAAAACTCTACTCATGTAACCTAACTAAATACTAGTACCATTTTCACCTGACGACCAATGAAAAAAAATTCATAAAAATTAAAAATTTAAATAAATCATAATTTTTCATCAATATCATTGCCTTGTATTTAGTTTAGAAAACTCTTTCTAGTGTTCTATCTAGAAACCATGTTTTATAATTATTTCTATGAAATATGTAGTATAAAAACTGAACATACCAATGATTTTCTCCACCTACATAAAAACATTATTGGATCATGAAATCATAATAATTCATAATGCTAGAAAATTTCATAACAGAAAAAAATTTCTATATTTTCTTTACAAAACTCTGAAAAAAATAGTATATGGAAGGAAACATTAATAAATTTTTCAATCGAAGAACATACACTTCACCTCTTCATCAAAATAACAAATCATGATATTTTCAATGATGTATTGAATTTTAAGATCTTCATCGAATCCTATGAATTAATATTGGACAATTTATCTGATAAGATTAGACCAGATAGGTTTTTCTAAAATAACTTCCGAAAAAAAAATCCAAAAAAAACAATTTATTGACTTTGTTATAAATAATTATGCATCTAGAACTCTATGTCTAATCACAAGATTTACAAAGTGAGGTTATATTTTTAAAATACAAAAAAATGAAATTACAGTAAAAAAATTCTTAATGAAAATTCTTCTAACTTGGTCCCATCATTTTACATATAAATATATATCGCCCATTTACAAACAATTCTTTTTTAATATCACTTTTATAGGTAATAGATGCATTGTTTTTCATATATATTTTTTGTTTGTGGATTGTTTCCTTGTACATAGATCATGGTTACATCATCACTATAGTTTTATTAATTATATTAATATCATACATATTCATTATATACATATTTAGAATCATCCATAAATGATTTATATAGATGAAATGGATTACAATGTTCCTAGAGATGGTGGGTCATATATATGCATGAACATTGTCTCAATTTCATTAATGGATAGAATGAAATAAAGTTAAAATTCAATTAAACATTAAAAAATATTTTTAATATCATATATATCATATATATTCATTAAATATAACTTTATTACTATCCATGTAAAAATAAAATGAAAAATGTATCACAACACTTCTTAGAGGTGACAGTCCACACATAAGAATAAGTGACATTATAATTTTCCAATAGATTGGAAGACAGTATGGTGAATATACTATTATAATTAAAAAATTTAAATTATCTAATAAATATCATATATATAATTTTAATCCATCGTTATATCCACCCATTAGAGGTGGTGATGTAAAATGAATTTCATCGATTCATGAGGTGGTAGTCTGCCATACACATGATCGATAGTTTCATTTCACATTTTATGGAAGTGGATATGGATATATTTTATGAAATTAAAATAATAACATATAATAATATCTAATATAATTATGTAATTATATATTAATAGTTTATAAATATTTTTAGGACATGGAAGATGAAATAAAATAAAATTGATTGGTTTTGAATGATACTTATTCTTTGGATAACCACTATATGTTGGCACAAAGATACATCTTAGGAGGGTTTCAAAAGAATTTAACGACTCTAGAACATAAGGATGGGAGTAATTAGGGTATTTTTATAGGTATTGACTAAACTAAAAAGAATTTTTTATGTGTGAATAGGGGAAGAGATGGGATGTAATTTTATAATTTGTGGAGAAAAACAGACATAGAATTTTTTAAAAGAAAAATTTATACCCACCTTTTACAGACTCCAAAAGGTCCAGAAATGGATAATTGCTAAGCTTTATAAGATATAAGGTAAAAATATGTGCAAAAAATTTTAATTGAAAAAAATAGGTTATTTTAACACTTATATTTTTAGTTTATTCTTTTGGTAAAATCATTTTAACCAAAACTATGATAATTAATTTTCACTTTTTTACTCTTAATTTTCATCAAGAATTAAGTTGAAAAAATAAATATTATTAATTACTCTAAATAAAAATATATAATATATATTTATAAATTAAATTCACATTAGTGGTATAATTTGATTTAAAATTACACCCATAGAGGGGATGAAAAAACCTTTTTCCAAGAGAGAATTCTCGTAACAATAAAAGGTTTCATATTAAAATTCAACATGAAATTGACACCAACAAAATGAATTAGATTTATAATAATAAAATTTCACTAAATTTAAATTTAAATTGTTTTAAAATACTATGTAATATAGTAAATTCATAAAAAAATTGGTTCTTATTAATGTGAATCAGTATTTTTTACTATTCATTGAAAAACTAATCTAGGCATAAAATAATCAAAAATGTAATTTTAAAATAATTTTGAAATTTTGATTCCAAAAATGATGTTTATTTTTTAAAATATATTTTCTAAAATTTTAAATAATCAATTTTATAATGAGTTCATGAAAATAAATGAAAATGTTTTTCCAAATAAATATATTGTCATAGTATATATATTTTTTATTTATCTAATACCATTATACTTAATTAAAACAAATTCATATTTATACATCCATGTATAAATACTAGGTTATAATGATAATGTTAAAGTAATAATATTAATAGTATATTATCATTAGTTAAAACTCACTATTTCATGTCATACAAGTTATCTATGTAAATAGATGTATTTGATAAAACTATTTCATAAAATATCAAGGTGTTAAAAATAATTCTCTTTTTATAATTATTTTGTAACCCTGTATTATATTTATAGAAACCCCATTATATATTATTTTAATTATCTACTGTTAGTACATTTGGTTTCTTATTTCATATAAATTTTACAGATACGAGATTTATTATCACAAAGAGGTTTTCGGTTCATCATTCTTATATAATTAAATATAGAATATTAATTTTTTTTTTCAAATATTAAATAGGTTCCATTTTCATTAGGTTAAATATATGAAATTTCTTGTGAAAATAGAAATCATAATGAACTTGTTTTCGACGTGTTTAGTGATCAAAAGGTGATATATTATTATATATTTTAATTATTAACAATAAATTTTTAAAACCATTATAAAATAATAAATATATCATTATTACATTATATTAAAATTATATAGAATTACCTTATCATTTATGATATAATCACCATAACATCATTCACATGGGTCATAAAACCAACCCAAGGAATAATTTATTATAAAATTTTCATTAGTAATTGAATGTATTTTTACAATGATAATATGAAATGTAAAAAAGATACAATATTTCATAATTATCATATATCCTCATTAAATTATTTCATATAACTGTCCAATATGGGTGGTGATAAAACCCAAAATTCATTGTTTATAGAGGTGGTAGTCAAAACGTATTCACGATTAACAATCCTATTTCTCCAAGAATGGAATTAATGATGGTATATGAAAACTGATCATTTCAAAAAATATTATGACATAAAAACATATTTATTCATAAAATCCATCCTTAATACCATCATTAAGAGGATGCGATGAAAAAAGAACAACATCGTAACATGGAGGCAGAATTCTGTATATACACATGCTCAACATTTTGGTTTTTATTAGTGGAAGGAATGGAATGAATAATTTTTTTTAATTAATATAATTATATTTTAGAATACTAATTATAATTATGTTATTATATTTCTACAGTTTTATAATTTTGGGATAGAAAAAATTTAGAATGGAATACTAAAAACAAGTGGATACTCATGTTGGGGACTTTAGTTTTTGTAATAAATTATGCTTTTAAATTAGGGTCTTATGATAACTAATATATACAATAGAATTTATAAAATGAGATAGTGTTATAAGATGATAAATTTGGAAGAGTTTCAGAAAAAAAAATTCAAATGGAAGGTGAGACATGAAGTGGATTAATTGCTTATTATTTTATTTGAAGAAAAGGGAATTTTTGGAAGCATCTTTATCATTTTCAATAATTTTTCATTAATATTACAAGTAAAATGGATCCAAAATGGGAAAATGGAGGTGAATGTGAGTGTGGTTTGAAAGTCACCTAAGACACTCATTTGGTAGATTTCATGGAGTGTTTTAAAAAATTCTATATTATCTTTTTATCTTTTACAAGAGTTTATATTTACCATGGTAATTAAATTTTTTTCTATGAAATTAAAATTAATTGTAAGAATAACACTATAAGGCTTAATAAATGTGAACCTTATAAATTTCAAATTTGGAATTCATTTCATCAAAAAATTGTGTTATTTTAAAAAGTTAATTTTGGGATTTGAGAACAAAACGTGAAAAAATTATTTTTTAGAAAATAATTCTTTTAGGCATAAAATTAATGTGTAATAAATATTTTTATAGATTATCAATTACCATTATATAAATTGGTATATTTTAAAATAAATACAATGTATTTGGCTTCATTGAAAAGAAAAAAATAGAATATAACTTCGATAGTACTTGGTTCAAAGAAAAGATCAAATTTTTTAGACAAACTAAATTTTAAATATAGTTCTAAAAATATTCAATGTAGGATTTATAAGCTCAACTAATGAATTTATATTAATAATATATTTCCTCATATACATATTTTATTACTAAATTTTTTAAGCTTCTAAGACACGCTTACATAGTGATAAAATCATAAAAATATTAACCTTTTCAAGCACCGTATTTTTCTACTAAAAATTAAGATTTTTTGGGAAACCCCAAACATTCATATTTATTTAATATTTTTATTAAAAATAAAAAATGATTTCCATTTTATGAAATTAAACTTCTATTATTTATAAATTTAATATTAAAATAAAATAATTAAATATAATTAATTACTATTTTTATTTAAAATTTTCATATTAAAATATTAAATATTCTTATTTGTATTTCATATCATTTAGAAAATAAATTAGTGTTTACCAATTACTAATATCAAACATAATTTATCCTCATTAATGATATGATTCTTGAAATAGAAATTCATATGGCATAAAAAAAATAATTTTTTACAAAAATGATTTTCTAAATAAAAATTAATATTATTATCCATCTTAAGTAAAATAATGATATTTAACTCATATTAAAAGTAAAATTTATTTTCTATATATGCATATTCGGTAACTGTTTTACTCCTATTCATTCAGACAAATTCAATGGCTATGTTATATTTGTCATACTTAAATATTTATATTTTATCTAAATATATCATAATTTTGTTTAAGTTCGGTGTCACGTGTGTAGTAAGAAATCAAAAAAATATAGTTATTTAAAGATAATCATATATTAATATCTCATGATTTTACATGCAGACACTATGTTATTATGTTATCAAACAATAAGAAATCTATTAGGAGTATTAATACCTAAATATCAAAGTACATAAATATTTAATTCAAGTGATAATATGATATTCTTTAAATGTAAAATTCATCTTAATGAGCTGGGGATCAAATGTAACTGTAGTTAATATATAATAAAGGATTCAATGATGTTATTTATGAATTCTCTTGCAAGCATAATGGATTAATGAAATTTGTGGGAGGTAAATCATGAAATTTCATCCTACAAACACAATTGAGGATGATCCTTTAAGAATATTTAGGAAGTTTGAGAGTTGATAAACTCACATGAAGACATAACCTGTGATTTTCATTAAATTATAATGGTATATATATATATATTAAAACTAAATAATTACTTCGTTGTGGCTAAGAAATAACAAAATTAAACTTATGAGAAGTCTGAATATTTACTTATTCGAAAGATGAAACTATGAGGTTGGTGTAGTGGTGGTAATGGATTCTCCCAAGAATCATGTTCTAAAGAAAATTATAATAGAAAGAGAAGAATATATGGGATCTATAATTTCTAACCATAGGCTGAAGAAATAAATTTGAAATCAATTTATAGATATTTTAATTAAGATCATTCAATTATATTGATCACTTTGGTTAAAGTAAATCTAAAAGTGTCGGAAAAATAAAAGTTAATAATTGAGGGATCCAGTGACCAAAATATGGGACAATAGTTGATTGGAATATATATTCATAGAAAAATTGATGAAATTAAAATATTCTAAGTCCATATTATCAAAATATAAGGTGATCTAAATATATGTTGAGTTTCAAAGATGCTTCAAGTAGAAGATTATACAATGTTCTAGATCAATAAAATGATGAATAATAGAAGATTAGGAGAAATAGAAGAATGAGTTCAAAGTCACAATGGTTATGTATTATTTAATGATGTTCAAATAAATTAAGAACTATAAATTAGGGAATCAAATGTTTAATGACCATACTAAGTTGGAATATATTTCTCTTAACATTTATGTTATGACATATAATATCCTGATAATGTTGAGAATGATGTTTAAATAAAACATATTCCAAAAGTTTGAAATCAACAATCCATCCAAAATTTTTAGAATATTTAAATATTGTTGATGCTATGTTTTTCAAAGGTTTTGATAAAGATAAACTTTGATAACATTGGAATAATTGAAGGAGGTTGACTAAAGATTTTGATTTATAGGGAGTTTCCAATTTATATATCATGTTCACCACATTTATTAGAGTGAGTTTGTATATATAAAAGGGGAAAATAATTTATAAAAAAACATAATTCATCAGATATTGTTGAAAATATTATTGACAATATAAAAGAGAGGGACATACCAAATAAGTATGTTTTATAAGAACTGTGTGGTTGGGGAGTTGTAAAGACCAAAACATGTATTTCTGAAGAAGTTTCACGAGGTATCTATTATTTATAAAATAGGGATATAGTGAGGAAGGTTAATTTAATGTGGCATAGTACACATGTTCTAGAAATTGAAGCACTTAAAGGTAAGAGATCCAGAAATTATGTTTCTTTTTATTTTAAGAGCATGGATGGTTTTCATGTTGATTATATTAGATGTTAATTTTATTCATCAAATACATATTTTTGGGTAGGATATATTATAACCAACACAATTAAGTATAATTATGAATGATATTGTATATGTGTGGGATTCACCATGGGTTTCAGATGATAATTATCCCACACCACATATAATTTATGATATAGTTATTATATTGAATCTATATCCCAGAATAATAACTAAACATAACAAGGAGTATGTTTCCCACATTGTGAGAAAACCTAATAAATATAATTTCAAGATTTTGTTTCATTAATTATATCCATTTCACACAAGTGTAAGTGGTGAGGATAAATAATCAAGAAATTAAAAAGAGGTGAAATTTTTAAGTTAGTTTTATTCAGTAAAAAGATGTCTACAATGATTCACACCCTGGTGTAACAATATGGTCCATTGGTACTCTCTGGTATATAAGATATATCACATGACATTGTATATGTACATTATAAGTTGTGATATATTGATAATACACCAATATCATCTGATCATAATTTATTATATGAGTGATTCATATTGGGTTAATCATAGCTTATATTTAACATGGAATTGTGATTAAATGTGAACCAAATGATAAATGTTATGATTTGGGTGATCTTCCATGTGAGCTATATTAACAATTTATGGTTCATGTGATGAAATGATTTTTGGTAAAATGAATTCATTCATGCGATGGATTCATATATAGTTTAGGATTTACACAAGTGTTTTGTAACACATGAATAAATGAAGAATGGGGATCAAAAATTTCTCAAGTACTATATAATAGAGGATCAATCATTGAGGGATGTTTGAAAAACCCTCACACAAGATACCAATCAAATAATACCCTTTTTAGAGATCTCTTTCTTCTTCCATATTTAATATGCGAGGAGCTATCATGCCATGGAGAGTAGAAGAGTCCCACCTGAGTATTGAGTATTCTAGCTGATCAATGGAAACACTATAATGGACTAAATCATTCAGTTATCTCTTAGTGTTCTTGATCAAACTGGATGATTGAAGACAATTTTGGTAGTGGTTATCTTTAGTGAAAGGTATAAATGATGCGCTTCATTTTATTTTATCCATGGTTTTGGTTTCATTCAAGGAGGATCTTAAAACATATTGATTCTATTTATTTTCACTTTTTTGATTGAGGTTTTATCATTCCTTATAAACCCATATGTAGTATCATAGGACCATTGTAATAATTCATTCATAAACTCATACTTAAAAATATCTCTAATGGTTATGTTATTTTTTGTAGTATCTATCATAAAATATGATTGATATTTCTTCATGTTTTTGGTGTTATGATATGTGATTTTATATGTTGTATTTGGGTGATTTCATATGATTTGGAATATATTATCCATCAACTCAATTCAAAACCTTAAAATTTTGATAAATAATACTTGTTGGACTCACTTATTTTGATAATCCCAAATCATATTTTCATAATCTCAAATCATGTTTTGATAATCCCAAATATTTTTTCATTTAAATGATAGCCATAACTTCATTATTTTCTAATTATGTTTCATGTTAACATGGAGTAATATTCATATACCCTCAATATCACTGGTTAATTGGTTAAGCTCACAGTGCAGAATTCATCTATGTACAAAGGTCACCGTTTCAGAGCTTACCATTACATGGTTACAGTCACATGCTTACCGTTACATGGTAACAGTCACAAGCTTACCATTACATGGTAACAGTCACAAGATTATCGTTACACGGTTAGAGTCACTAGCTTACTGTTACATGGCTACAGTTACAAGGTTTTAGCTACAAGGATACCGCTATAAGGTTACCGCTACAAGTGTTACCTCTACAAGGTTACTTCTACAAGGGTTACCGCTACAAGGATACCTCTACAAGGATACCACTACACGGTTACTTATACAAGATTACAGTTACAAGGTTACCACTACAGGGTCACCATTTCATGTTTTATCATGACAATGTCACCATTAAATGGTTACTGGTGGGAGTATATTGTTAAAGGTTATAGTTGGAGATTTCTAATGTTCACCTACTATCAAATCCTACAGATATGAAGGCTAACATTACTAGTCTACCGACACTTATTCATCCATACTTTTAAAATGTATAAAATATTTTTCTAATGGTCATATTTGATAAAATAAATTCTCTGACATTAATTAATGCAGATTGTAAATGTTTCCAGAGACAATACCATGGATAGTACGACGTACGAGAAAGCATAGACATGATCTACTCATTCCCATTGTCATACTCAAATATAAAAAGACAAGACCACCAAATAAATAACAGAGATTCTTCAAGGATAAAAACAAGAAAGGAAACATATATGTGGACACATGAAGAAAACGATGCATGAGAAGTCTGATAAAGCCTACAGCCCAGATCAAAAAGTCGAACTATCCAGCACTAAGACCTAAACCCACAAGAATAAAAAAGATCATTCTAGGATAAAATCATTCGTGAATTCTATGCTTCATCAACTCTTGATCAACATTAGAAGTAGACTAATGAAAGCTAGAACCTAGAGTTGGAACACTCTGTTTTGGAAAAAACTTCCAGAGATTGAATCGAACTTCAACATTTCCCATTCCATGGAGTCAAGAGCTGAACTAAAACAAAATAGAGCCTTCTAAACTTATTCTCATCATAAATGCTCTATGGTGTTTCTTTATTTTTCTTCCATGAGAAGTGTGTGTATCTTTTTATATCACACATTGTATCTTGTGCTTGAACTAGAAGATATTAACTATCCTCACATCAAAACTTGCCTTAAATGTATTTCCCACATATAACTGTGGAAGAGACTGTGTGTGGTCTATTTTTTTTTGACTTTCCCATGAAGAAATGTGGTAGAGGGTGTGTTCCCTGGATAGTTTGTGATAACAGTTGTAAAGCCCGATACAGGTTGTGTATCCAGTTCTAATATTAACTACATGGTGGCAGGTCATCAACAAGTGGAGAGGATTAGGTCTCGGCTTGAGGCTAAACCTCTTGTTTACATTATTGTGAAAATCTTTATATGCTTTGTTTTGACCTTATCCGCTGCTTATATTCACTAAAACATAAAACTATTTTTTCTTACATTTTGATTTTTATTAATGGTTTGTGTGTGTATTTTCTTAATTCATTAAACTTTTCTCTAAAGTTGAATTGGAGTTCTGCACTGATTCATCTGAGGATTAATCACACTTTGAGAAACTTGTTGACCAATTGAACATTTACATTTCTATTGCCTTAATTAATTCGGCCATTTTTAAAATTGGTGTTTTTCTTAACCATAATGTTTTTAATAGTAATTTTAAATTCGAACTCAATTCACCCCCCTCTTGAGTAACCACTCTGACGAACATTTGGTATCCAAGGATTTTTTTATCCTATGTGCCAATCCTTTTTAACTGTAATTTTAGTTATATCTTAAAGATCATAAAATTTCTATCATATCTAAATTTTCAATTATTTAATATTCTAAGTAATTATAGAATATTGGGTTGAGGGTGATACTACTAACATACCACCTTTATTTAATGGTAATAACTATGCTCATTAGAAATTTAAAATGAAAATGTATCAAGACAACAGGGGACCTGAAATATGGGACACAATTGAAGAACAATATTCATTACCTGCTACTTCTAGAGACACACGGTCTCAGTTGACTAAAGACACATATAACAATAATATTAAATCAATGAATTCTTTGTATTGTTCTCTAGGTGATGAGAAATTTAGTAGAATATATTCTTGTAAAACTACATATGAGATTTGGGATACTATAGCTATTTCTCATGAAGGAACAACCAATGTTAAAGAAATGTGACTAAATACATACACTATTAAATATGATAACTTTAAAATGAATCCATATGAACTCATTTATGACATGTATCTCAGGATCAATGAGATAGGGAATAATATGAGTCTACTTGGGAAACCAGTGGATACAAAGGACCAGATTATGAGATTGCTTTGATGCCTACCTGACAGATGGAGAGGGACTTCTGTTTCAATCAGATAATCCTATGACATAGGTAAATATCCAGTGAAGGAACTCATTGGAATGCTTATGATGTATGAAGAATAACTTAATGTGAACCAAGAAGTAGTTGAAGAACTAAGGAAGAAATCTATAGCATTTAAGACTACTGCCTCAAAGAATAAGGATAATGAAAATTTTCAAGCTCCTATAGATACTTCCACAAGTGAAGACTCAGATAGTGATGAAGAGATGTCTAATATTGTTAGAATATTAAAAAAATCTACTGAAAGAAGATATTCATTAGGAAGTCAAACTAAAATGGGATGTATCATAGTAAAGGAAAATTTAAGCAAGATAGAAAATGGAATGACAACTAAAATGAAATAATCTATTCTGAGTGCAAACAAAAAGGCCAGCTGAAGGAAGACTGCCCCAGGCTAAGATTTAGAAAGAAATTTGAAGATAATGGAAAGGTTATAAAAAGGATATGAAAGCTAAATGGATTGCTTCAGAAGATAGCTCCAGTGGATCTGATGCCTCTGTTAGTGAGCAGAAAAACCATGCCAACATGTTCTTCATGACAAAAACATCTAAGGAAAATTGTCTAAAGAGTTTCTATATTGCTCTGTTGTACTTGGACAGTGGATGTTCAAGACATATGACAGAAGACTATTCATGTTTCAAATGTCTGATTAAAGTTGTTGGTGGATATGTCACATTTGGTGATAATGCAAAAGGGAAAATCATCATCTTAGGCCAGATTGGTAATACTAATACTGTATTAATTTCAAAAATACATTTTTTAATGGTTTAAATTAAAATCTGCTAAGTATTTCTCAATTGTGTGAAGATGGTTTTAATTCCAAGTTTTAAAACGATGCATGTAATGTTTTTAATTATAAAAATGATTTAATATTTCTATCACTCATAAATGAGAATGTATATGTTGTTGATATGAATTATTTATCTTAGAAAAATGTTTCTTGTTTAAATATGTTTCATAAGGAATCCTGGTTGTGGCACAGAAGAGTGGGACACTATAATGTGCAGTCACTTAGAAAACTGACTAGGAATGGTTTAGTTAGAGACTTACCTAAATTATAATTCCATTTAAAAAAAGTGTGTAATCCTTGTTAAAAGGTAAAACAACACAAAGTGTCTTTAAAACCAGATAAAGAAGTTTCTACTTCTCAACCACTTGAGTTGGTTTACATGGATTTGTTTGGACCATCAATTTTTTCAAGTTTAAATGGGAAACACTATATTAATGTTATTATAGATGATTTTTCTAGGTACACTTGGGTATACTTTCTGGCTCAAAAAAGTGAATCTTGTTGTTATTTTATCAAATATTCCATGTTTGTAGAAAATATTAGAGGACTTAGGATCAAAACCCTGAAAAGTGATCATGGCCGTGAGTTTGAAAATCAAGAGTTTGAAAATTATTGCTCACACAATGGCTATAGTCATAACTTATCTGCTCCAAGAAAACCACGATAGAATGGAGTCATGGAAAGAATAAATAGGACCCTTCAATGGATTTCTAGGACAATTCTCAATGAATTTGACATTCCAATTTACTTTTGGGCTGAAGATGTTAATATATCTTGTTACATTATTAATAGAGTCTTGATTAGATAGGTTCTTAAGAAAGCTCCTTATGAGCATTGGAACAATATAAAGCCTAAGGTTAATTACTTTAGTGTTTTTGGTTTCAAAGTCTTTATCCTTAAAAATAAAGATAATCTTGAAAAATTTTCATCCAAAAGTGATGAAGGAATTTTCCTAGGTTACACAATCTCGAGTAAAGCCTATAGAGTACTCAATAAGAAAATCAAATGTGTGAAAGAGTCAGTTCATGTCAAGTTTTATGAGACTGATCCACATAAAACCTAAACCTCTCTTGAATATATTGGGGAAGATATGTCAATTCTAGATCTTAATGATAGTGAACCTCCTGAAAAAGTTAACAGTTCTGGGAATCTTCCAGAATCTACACCTGTTGAGTCTGAACCAATAGACAACCATGAGGAGTATATTTAAACTCTTTCTAGAGGTATTCTATCTCTAAGGAATCATCTTTTAAATGTTATAGTAGTTGACTTAAACTAAGGGACACAAACTAGAGATTCTTTGAGAAACCAGGTTAAACATCAAGCTTTTATTTAACTACTTGAACCAAAAAATATCAATGATGCAATCAATGATGAAATTTGGGTGATGGACATGTAAGAATAATTGAATCAGTATGAAAGAATCAAAGTTTTGGAACTAGTACACAGACCTAAGGACACCTTAACCATAGGCACTAAGTGGATGTTTCAGAACAAAGTTGATGAGTCTGGTAATATAGTTAGAAACAAATCTAGATTAGTTTCACAAGGTTACAGTCAAGAGGAAGGAATAGATTATGAGGAAACCTTTTCTCCGGTAGCTAGACTAAAAGCCATTAAGATACCACTTTCTTATATAGCTCATCTTAATTTTAAACATTATCAAATGGATGTCAAAATTGCATTTCTAAATAGATATATAATTGAAGATGTATTTGTTGAACAACCCCCTGGATTCACAAATCACCATTTTCCAAATCGTGTTTTTAAACTGTCTAAAGCCTTATATGGTCTAAAACAAGCTCCAAGAGCTTGGTATGATAGACTCGGTTCTTTTCTTATTTCAAAAGGTTTTAAAAAAGGGATAGAAGGTCATAATCTCTTTATTGAAAGGATTTTCAAATATGTTTTAATAGTACAAATTTATGTAGATGATATTATTTTTGGAACATCTAAACATTCTTTATGTACTTATTTTTCATCAAAAATGAAAAATGAATTTGAAATGAGTTTAATGGGGGAAGTAAACTTTTTCCATGGATTTAAAATTTTTCAAAACAAATATGGTATTATTATAAATCAAAATAAATATACTAAAGATCTTTTAAAACGTTTTTCTTTAGATAGTAGTGAATGAAGTGATACACCTATGAGTACCACTTGCAAATTGGATGCTGATGAAACTAGAGAACCAGTGGATCAAACCAATTTCACAGGTATGATTGGGGGTCTACCTTATCTTACTGCAAGTAGACCTAATATTATGTTTAGTTTATGGATGTTTTCTCACTTTAAATCAAATCCCAAAGAGTCTCATTGAAATTATGCTAAAAGGATTTTTAAATATCTCAAGTATACCCTAAATTCAGGACTATGTTATTAAAGAGGACACTCTTTTGTTTTAATAAGTTATTTGGATGCTGACTTTGCTGGTTGCAAGTTATACAGAAAAATATCCTCTGGAACATGTCACATTTTAGGAAAGTCACTAGTATCATGGTATAGTAAGAAATAGAATTCTATTTCATTATCTACTGAAAAGGCTGAATATATAGTTGTTGGTAGTTGTTTTGCTCAAATTATGTGGATAAAACACACTCTACTAGACAATGGATATCAATTAAAACATGTCTCTATAAATTGTGACAACACAAGTGTTATTAACAACTATAATAATCAAGTATCTCATGCTAGAACAATGCATATTGATGTAAGAAATCACTTCTTGAGATATCATTTTCAAAAACGTGATATCACTCTTGAATTCATTGGTATTGAACACCAATTGACAGATATATTCATAAAGCCTTTTAATTTTAGGAGGTTAAATTACATCAGACAATAGTTAGGTATGATAAACTATTAGAACCTCGCTGTATGTACCTCACTATTAGGACATCACTATTTGAAGCTAGCTGTTAGAACCTAACTGATAGGACCACACTATAAGACCATACAGATACCTCCTTACCGGTAAACATTCGAAGTCTAGGACTTTGAATTTTATGTGCTCAACCAGAAATTGAAATGTTTATATGCTATTATTAAATTATTTTATCTATTTTAATTTTTGATCCCTAAATGATAAAATAAATCACAGACCACATATCAATCCACATCAAACCCTTCTCCGAACCTCTTTCTCTATAATCTTAGAACATAAAACTCCATTGAAACCTCGAACCACTCCATATTAATGGCCAGATTGACGAGGACACTGGTCAGTGATGAAGGAGATGCACTTGATCCTAATAGACCTAGAGGTGAATCGAGTAGCAGAATCCAGATAGTGGAAAAGTTTCTGAACCCGCATTTATCCAAGTGAGGGATAGTATCTGAGAAGGAATTAAGATCAGAATGGTTTTTGTCAAATCGTTCGCTAGTGCTTTAGGCACTGGAAGCTCAGGGCTGGGTTTAATGTTTTGCAAACAATAGTGGACCCTATTTCCCCAAGTTGCTGAAGGAGTTTTATGAGTATCTGATGTTTTAACACTCGGAGGATGAGCATCGAATGATTTCTAGAGTAAATTGAGTAAATTTAAGATTATCCTCTTTTGAATGGGTTGAGTTTTTAAGGATTCCTCATGAAGGAATTTATGCCTATTTCTGAAAAGTGGTGCATCCCATAAGTGAGTTCTTTTGATATAAAGAATCTTTATCAGAATTGATAGGGGATGTAATTCCTATGAAAGTCATTGCTATTGAGATGGCAGAAGAGGATAAGCTAATTTTCAAATTTTTTCAACATGTGATAAGTCCTAGGAGAGGGGACTTCATTGTTTTGAAATATCAGGACATATTCAATCATTATTTTCTGAATCATGGATATAAGATCAACCTGTGTAGGTTGATGATGGCTTAGTTGGAAGATATGATCAATCCTAGTTGTAAATCAGATGCTCTATTCCATGCCAAACTGATATCTCTTATACTAAAATTGAATGGAGTTGCTTGAAATAAGGAAGAAACTGTTGTTGTACAAGATATCCATTTCATCACCAAAGAAAATTGCAAGCTGATGAATATTAACTGGAATAATTGGCTAAGGAGATGGATGAATGATGAGGCTAAGGTTTATGAAGAGTTTAATCCAGTGACTCATCCTTCTAGGCCTAAAGATAAAAGAGACCCTGGTCTTAATACTGATGAAGACGAGCCTGCCAATTCTGATGCACAAGAAGAGGAAGTTGCTGATGTGAAAGAAAGAGATGACTCTCCCATCGATGACAGAAGTGACCCTGACCTTCCCTCCAATCCTCGTATGACTACAGTATCCTTTGGTGAGCCTAGCCCACCAAATAGATTGCTTAGAATAGAAGCTATCCTAAGAGACACTGACAAGGAAACTAGTGAAGAAAAAGGGGCTGACATTGTTTTAAGAGATGTTAGAGAAACCTCAAGTGAGGATGAGGACTCTGAATCAAGTCATGCTGACATTGAGATAGCTGATACTAAAAATTAAGAGGAATATCTAAGCCTTAGTCCTCTAATAGGACATACAGAAAGGGTAAGAAAGTGGAGCAGGAGAAGAAGTTGCTGATAAAGTTGAATCGGGACTTGTCTTGGAAGTAGTTGAAGATTCTGAAGTGTAAGTGGAAGTGAACCTTCCTGATGTTGCAGTTGATCAAGGAGGTCTAGAGGAAATTAATGTGGCAGATCAGGAGATTGCCCAGATTGAGGGGGAGGAACCTGCAGTTATAGGCTCCGTTTCTATTCTTCATGAAATTGAGGGTTGGTATGAGGACCCTAGATTTATGGTATAGGGTCTAGACATTGATGACTCAGAAGATGATAGGCTGAACATAATACCCTTGGTGACAAAATTCACATTTGTCCCTTCAGAAACCTCTTTCCCTCAAGACTATGTGAAAAAGGCATACATTGATTCTTTTCAAACAGAAATGAAAAGGTATATTAATGACCAAAACAATGAAATGGCAAGAACAATAGCTCACAATCAAGGACTTGTAACATCTATAGTGGAAAGGGTGGTCTATACCACTCTCTCAGTTGTGTTACAAGAGGTCATGGAATGTCAGAATCAATTCAGAGAGTTTGGAGATTCTATGGTTTCTATGAAACAATCTATTTCCAAATTAGATGCTTATATGGCTTCAAGAACCCATGTGGACAGAGACCTTGCATATGTCAAAAGTATTGTTTATAAAATGGTCATAGTGTTTGATGATTTCAAGAAATATATGGAAACACATGTGATAGGGCAAGATGATGATGTCAAAAGACTGATCAGTGGGCTGAAAAAATCTTTCAAGGAAACAATAGCATTCTCTCTGGCTCCTCTAGCTGCATCTTCTTCCACTTCAGCTTCTCCCCCAATTGACATTGAATAATTCCAGACCATTTTTAGAGAAGAAGTTCCAACGCTCTTTGGTGGAAGTACCTCAGATTCTCAATTCATTTCCATCACCAAGGAAATTCATAATCTTGTGGGAAACTATTTAACAGAAGCTGCTCAGGATCAGAAGCCCATTAAGGATCTAGTTTATTTCTCCCATAAACAGGTGAACACCAAACATCATATGGATGGTCACTTCAAGTTGTTGTTGGAAAACTTAAGAGTCCCACCTGCCACTCAGGACTTTAGGATCAGGTTAGTAGACTCAAAGAATTGACTCATGCTTTGTATAAATTCATGGAGAATAAAGATGATTTTATTTCTACTATGGGGAGAGGTGGCATTATCATTATGGACATCAGGAATCTTCTCTTGTCTTTCCTCCATGTAGACTGCACTCTAATCATAGTTCCTCTTACTCTACCTACTTCTTCAGCTACTTCATGTTCCACCAGTTCTGCTCTATTGATGACTCCAACATAGGCTATTAGAAGCTTGACCCCCGCGATTACTCAGATATCTACTCATTATAGTTCTATTAATTTCTCGGTTGTCCCTCCTCCTACCTTGCTAACTACAATACCTTAGAATATCCCTCCACCTTCAGCACCTGCATCATCAACCTCCAAGGACAATGATCCTATGGTCATATCAGAGGTGGATTGAGTGTGGACTATATTAGTTGATAGGGATTTGTGTATCAATTTTTGTAATGTACTCCTGTTTTATTAATAAAGATTCTCTCTTTCCACTATTTTTTTCTGTTTTGTTCTGTATACTTTTTTTAATCATGAAGGGGGACAAAATATTCAAGGGGAGAATAAGGGAAGATTTCATTCTCACATGGGAGAAGGGAAGATTTCATTCTCTCAGGGGAGAAAATATTCAAAACATAAATATTCTGATTCAATGACATTAGCAGATGTCTTTCACCTTGATTCCAAACTTGTAGCAATGCCATAATTTGTGATTATCAAAAAGGGGGAGATTGTTGGACTCACCTGTTTTGATAATCCCAAATCATATTTTTATAATCTCAAATCATGTTTTGATAATCCCAAATCTTTTTTCATTTAAGTGAGAGCCATATCTTCATTCATTATTAATTATGTTTCATGTTCCTATGGATTAATATTCATATATCCTCAATCTCACTACGTAATTGGTTATTCTCACAGTTCAGAATTCATATAAGAATAGAGGTTAACGTTACAGAGCTTACCGTTACATGGTTACAGTCACTAGCTTACTGTTACATAGTTACAGTCACAAGCTTACAATTACATGGTTACAGTTACAAGGTTACTACTACAAGGTTACTACTACAAGGTTACCGCTAAAAGGGTTACCATTATAAGGCTACCGCTACAAGGGTACTGCTACAAGATTACCATTACAAGTTTACTGCTACAAGGTCACCGTTTCAGGTTTTATCACGAAAAGGTCACTGTTACATGGTTACTAGTGTGAGCATACTGTTAAAGGTTACAGTTGGAGATTGTCGATGTGCACATGCTGTCGAAGCCTACATATATGAAGGCTACCATTACCAGTCAACCGACGCTTATTCTTCCATACTTTTTCAATTTCTCAAATACTTTTCTAAAGGTCATATTTGATAAAATAAATGCTTTTAAATTACTTAATGCTGATTATAAACATTTCAGGAGACAATACCGTGGACAATATGAGGTACGAGAATGCAGGCCCGTGATCTACTCATTCCCATTGTCGGATCTCAAATATAAAAAGAGAAGACCATAAAATAAATAACAGAGATTTTTCGAGGATAAAAACAAGAAAAGAAGCATATACGTAGACACATGAATAAAATGTTGCATGAGAAGTGTAATAGAGCCTACTTTCCATATCAAAAATCCAAACCATCTAGAACTAAGATCTTGAACCCACAAGAATCACGTAGATCATTCTAGGATAAAATCATTCGTGCATTCTCTACGTCATCAACTCTTGATCAACATTAGAAGCAAAATATTGAAATCTAGAACCTGGAGTTGCAACACTCTATTTTAGAAACGACTTCCTGAGATTGACTCGAACTTCAACATTTCACATTCCATGGAGTTGAGAGCTGAACTGAAAACATATAGAGCCTTCTAAACTCATTTTCATCATAACTTCTCTATTGTGTTTCTTTATTTTACATTCGTGAGAAGTGTGTGTGTCTGTTTATATCACAAAATGTCTCCTATGATTGAACAGCAGGATATTAACTATCCTCATATCAAACCTCACTTTAATTGTGTTTCCCAAGTATAACTGTGGAAGAGACTATGAGTGGTCTATTTTGTTTGACTTTCCCATGAAGGATTATTATAGTGGGTGTTTTCCCTGGACAGTTTGTGATAACTGTTGTAAATCCTAATATAGGCAGTGTATCATGTTTAAATATTAACTTCTTGGTAGCAAGTGATCTCCATGTGGATAGGATTATATCTCGTCTGGAGACTGAACCTCTTGTTTACATTGTTATGCAAATATTCATATACACTTTTTTGACTTTATCTGCTGCTTATCTTCGTTAAAACATAAAACTATTTTTTATTACATATTGATAGTTAGTTCAGGTTAGTGTGTGTATTTTCTTAATTAATTAAATGTTTTTCAAAAGTTGAATTGGTGTTCTACATTAATTTATCTGAGGATTAATCACCATTTGAGAAACTTGTTGTCCAATTGAACATTTACATTTCCACTACCTTAATTAATTGGGACATTTTTAAAATTGGGGAATTTCTTAGCCATAAATTTTTTAACAGAAATTTTTAATTGGAACTCAATTCACCCCCCTCTGGAGTATCTACTCCGACCAACAATACCACATGACCTAGTTTTTCATTATGTATTATAATTTCAATGAAGTACCACAAAACATATGATACTGTTGGAAATAAAGTATAACATATAGTATAATATGTAATAGAATATCACACTAGTTTTATCACTTGTAGTTTATGTATCATAAGATGTGACAAGCTGATATTGGTTGTGTTATATTACAAAGACACTGCACTATTGGTTTATTCTTACATAGGAAAGATCATAGTATGTGATTATCAGATGTTCTTAGTTACTCCTACGTAACTGCTGAACCAAATCATAGGGTTGTGGTATAAATCATAGAATATAATTGACAGTGCCAAATGTTTTAATCATCACATATTATTACTCACTCATGATCATATGACTTATATTAATAAATGTGACATGAAGAAAATTTTTGATTTTTTTTACGTCAATTATTAATTGATTTAAAAACTATAAAAATGTTTATAAATCATTGAAATTGGTATTTTGGGATTTTATTTAATTTTGGAAAAAATATAAATTAATTGATTATAAATTGTTTATAATTAATCGATTAATTGTGTACTACATGTTTATTAAATATACAGTCATAATATTTAATTTTAATACTAAAATACCATATTAAATTAATATTTCATGATTTTTAAATTCGATCTAAAATGTTTTTATGAAAATTTTAAGGATGATTTATAAAAAGTTTATAAGTTAATAAATAATGTAAAAATATAAAAAAATTGTATTTAAAATTGTGAATTGATCGTAATTACTTGATTTGAATTGTTAAAATTAAAAGTTATTTATTTGAAAAGTTGTTTAATACATATAAATAGAAGTTTATAATTGATTTCATCAAGGTTAAAATAATTTAAATTGTTTATTTATAGATTATATAAATTGATTTAGATAATAGAATTGGAATATGAAAAATTTTATATTTCAATTAATTTTTTATAATTCAGTAAAAAAGCTATATAATAGATAATATAAATGAGTTTATATTAGAACTAAATATAAGGTGTTAATATGAAATCATTTATAGAATGTTCAAACTATATGGATAGATTATTAAATGTTTATAATAATCATTATTTATGAATTTTTCATAAATATTTATCTCACATTAAAATATATGAACTATTTAATTACTTATTGTTATTCTATTATTTATTATACATATATTTATATTAATAATATTTGAATTATTTATTTTAATGTGTAAAATTGTTTTGATAAACTTTTATATATTTATATAATGAGTTACATTCTAGTCATGATAAATTGATTTATTTTTCTTTTATCATGAAACTGGTTTGTAATAGGATTTGATCATGAATTTAATGTTTAATTATATTTTATTCATATTAGATGATATAATTATGATGAAATTGAGGTCACTCTAAGATAATGTTTCAGTGGATATATGATGTTTTAATTTGACTACTCACTAGCCTATAGGCTTATGTCTTATCTAAAAAAGTGGGGGATGTCTATCTTTGGATCCAAGCCTGCTCATGTTGGGATTGTTGATTTCAAATAATTTTACGAATTTACATGAAATAGTATCATGTACCTTATGAATGAGATTCATTTGGATATGTATAAATATATTTGGATTTTGATTTATGTTGATAACATAAGATATGAGTTTTGTAAATAGTTACACATAAATATGCAATGAATATATTGATTTGGTGGAAAGAATGCGGTTCTAAAATAAATTAGTATAGGTGCTTAAATTGTTAAAGATTATAACCCGAGATAAGATAGAGAGATTAAATAAACTTTAAATATTAAATGTTATATTATTTTAAAAGAAAAATATTGTTAGTAAATTGATCATTTTGTATGGGTGACCCTAATCATCAAGTGACTATGGATTATCTTTTGTAAGGAAAGAAAGTAATGAGGATACCCTGATATTTAGGTGAATTTTTATTAGTATATTATTTTATTAATAAAAAACTAGGATACCCTAACTATTAGAATACCTAAGGAATAGAGTTGAGTGAATCTGCATTATAGATTAGGTTAACGAGTTATCCACTCAAGTATCTAAGAGTCATAAATTATATGATTAACATGATAGTATAATAGATATAGTCAAAGATTATTTAAATTCTTAATTGGTGTAAGTAGTGATGAAATATAGATTATGTCCAATTGATGCAAATGTTGAGTTTAAAATGCATCATCATTTTAATGGATGTGAATTTAATAAAAGTTCTTATTAACTGTTTGTAAAACATTATACTCATATGAATAAAAGAGATTATATTTTTTGAAAGTCGAATATTCATTATATAAAATATATTTGAGATTAATAATGAAAAGTACAATATTAATTTAATAATATTTTTAGACTAGTGTAATAAAACATAATAATTATTCATAAGAAGAATATTTTTATATGTCAAGAATAACACCATCCTAAGTAACCAAATTCTGAAGAAATGACATTAAAAACCTATAGGATCATTTGAGAAGGAGAGTACGTATTTTATATGATATAATTTTCTTGAATACCATAAGGGGTTTTGAGACTCCATGGAATTTACATGTAAATTATGAGTTTTATAGAAATAAATTCATCGATTTTCATGTATATATGTTACTAAATGTATATTTCACAAAGGATGTAAATATAAATGAGTTAAAAGGGAAATAATTGATAGATATTTTTTTTGAATTCAAATGGTGAGAAAATAAGTTGTTAAACCATAGATTTTACAATAATAGAATTTATCAAGATTATATGGATGTAATTAAATTATATGTATCATCATATAATTTATATTAAATGATAAGAGAGGTTGTTTGTCAACAATAAATTATTATGAACAATTTGAGATAATGGATTAAAAATACTTTGTTTATGTTTCATCTGATACTATATCAAGTTTTTAGGAAAATATAGTGTTAATAAAATAATCCAGGATAATAGAGTTTATCCATATATTTATTAAAATATGAGGGATTGTATCCTGACATCAATGGAATATTTTAAAGAATGGTATATTCTATTCAAAAGTACACCAAACACATCGAGAATCATATAATATTTGAATACAATAGTTTTTAAATATTCTCACTTATGGTAAATAACTTTTATTTCCCAATAAAAAAGGTTTGTGTATCATTGTGTGATATTATAGAGAGAATATAGTGTCTAAGAGTCTAGTGAGAGTATGTTTGGACATAGTGAAGTTCATTGTTTAAAAAATTATACCAGCCAAAGTACAATTTTAATTTCACATAATATCTTAAAAGGTTTTGGTTATATCCATAAAATATTAATATAAACAGATAAATTATTTACGAAATGATTGTAAGGTAAAATGTTTTGAATAAGTAACAAGGATATTGATATAGATAAAATTAGAAAGAGTTATAAGTAGAAAAATTAATTTATTAACAATGTAACATTACAAAATGTTATATTTATAAATTTGAATTATTTTTACAGATTAAAATATTAGGAATATGATTCATATGACTCTCCATTATTCATAAAGGTTTTTTATAGACGTTACTCACTAAATATTTCAGTGGTATATTATTATCAGATGGTCACACAATGACATGGTAGTAATTATATAGATACTTAATGAGTTTAACAAAACTATAAATGTGTAGTAAACATAAGGATGGTATGGAAATATCACATATTTGATATGATTATATAAAAACTATTGTATGTCCTTGTTAATTTTTTAAAATAAGTTTTATAATACAAAAATTATCATTTAATACATAAAGGTCCTCTCTAATATATCATTATTTCATGTTATCTACAAACACTCATCAATAGAAATGATAATAAACCTCTCAAAGTAAATATTTTAGTAATCCATACCTAATTTTTTCCATTGAGTATTATAACTTGTGGTGAAATCTAATGGTTAGCAAGAGTATGATTCTTGTATTGAGATATATAATTTCTTATTGAGGAAAAAAACAAGTTTTATGCATTGGATCAAATTTTATACCCCACAAAGATTCATACACATTACCTCTATTATACCAAGGGTGTGTGTTTAAAATATAGTGTTTTCCATATCTGAGGTAATTTAGATACATACTATGAGATCCCGAATACATTGATGTGTTCATTATGCAAGCCTTGAGGATTTTTAATCAAGGAGATATTTGGTGTGTTGTTGATCTTTTCATTAGTTATATATTAACTAGGATTTTATTTTTTTCCCTTATATGATGAATATTAAATTGGGATACTCAATTAAGATAAAATGAAGAAGTGTATGGTAATACATTGATAATAAATATAGTCTAGTCATCTATCAGGTAAGGGGCATAGAATGTTGTCATACATAAAGGTGAATAGCATGTTATATATTCCTCAACATGGTTATTTTGTACACAAATAATGGAGAATGTATGAGTTAGATATATGATATTGATAAACTATATGACTTATGGTCACCCAATGTATTTGATAAAGCGATTGTATAAAAATGAATACTTTACTATGATTCAACAAGGGGACACAGATATAGATATGCATATATTTTATTTATATCTTTCTAGATCCATTATTAGAATTAATATAATTTATTCTTTTTTAGAGAAAACTCTTTATATACATGTATAAATTTTGGTATTTATATTTGTTGATAACTCTATAATGTCATGGGGGGTTAAAATTTACATTTGAATGAATATGAATTGTTTTTGAATCAAATAACTAATCTAAAAGTGTTTTAGATTTTATCTAAAAGGATATTTATATTCTTGTTCACAAAGTGCTGCGTATGATATGATATAAAGTGAAGTTGATAACAGATTTCCAAAAGTTTTTAGAAAATTTAAAATAATTTTTTTAAAATATGATTTTATAATTTATTATATATGATATAGTATAATATAAAATGACTCATAGTATATGGGTATTTATTGAAAATTTGATATTGATGGAGCTATTCCTTAAATTCCATAAATATTTGATGTGTATTAGGTCGTATCATGTCGTACAATATGTGTATGGTGAAAATTATGACATGCATGGAAATAAGGAATATCATATACCTTTGTAATGGTATATTTTAAGGTGTAATTTATAAATAATACATCACTTCATGCCTTTTATAGTTTATGGAATTGGATATTTGTATTCGGTTAATCATAGGCTATAATTAACATGGAATTATGATTAAATGGTAATAGAATGATAATCATTATAATATGAGTGATCTTCTATATAGGTTTTAATTAAACATTTATGTGTCAAAAGATTAAACATTTGGATGTTTAAAAAGTCCATTAAAGTGATAAATACATGAACATATAAATCTTTACTCATCTATTTCGTAACACATGGGTAAATGTTTCATGGAGATCAGGAATATCTCAAGGTCTATTTGAAATAGGCTTGATCACTAAGGGTTATGATTCCTTTACCCATCCAAGCTACCTCTAATTAAATATCCTTGTTGAAAATATATTTATTTCTTCCTCATTTACCATGATAAGTGCTAGAATACCATAGAGATAAGGATATTATAACCCAAGGACTACGTGATCTAGTTGATCCATGGATACACCATATAGGAGAGAGTCTTTCGACTGTATCTCAGTGACATTTATCATATATTATGATCGAAGATAGTTTTTGTTGATATTTCCTTCTTTAAAAGGTATGAATGATTCTCCTCATTTTATTTTATGCATGGTTTCAATTTCAATCATGGTAGATCACTGCATCTGAGGTTTTTTAATTGTTTTGTATATACCTAATATGTGTTAATTGATCCTTGGAAACCCTTCAGAAAGTTTCTCCTAAATAAATATATAAATATAGGTGTGCATACACAATATTTTATGTTAACAAAAAAATCATAAACATATGAACTGTTTTATCATAGGGTACTAAATATCCACCCTCATAAACAATTATACATACCATGACTAGTGAAATAATTGATAGTGACTCCAATAATCATATCACATCTAGATAATATACGATTTATCATCTCTAACAACATCAATATATGGGAATGGGGTATCTCTATAAACATTTAGTATAGGTGGATAGGTTTTCAGCATATATATCACATGACTAGGTGAATGGGACATCACCATGGCTATAATATTAAATATGAATGTTTTTATCTTGTACAAGAGTATGGGTTAATGACCGATAACCAAAAGGCTTCTCACTAGAAATAACGGTATATCACTATCATTGGGATACTTTACCCTTTATCATTTAATTATAAATAACAATATATGAAATCATATTATAATGTACATAATTAACATCATAACATAAACACTAACATGATAATCTAACCACAATAAATATACATCACGAGCTATTTAAAAATATGATTCATTGTAATGTCATACATAGAATGCCTCATGTGTAAAACCACCCGAGGGAAGATCATATATAAAAAGGAAAAAAGGGAAAATTATGGAATTATACTCAAATGGTTGTGTTTGATAACATAGTATTCATGAGAGTTTCACCTATATTGGTAAATGGGAGGATTTATATACTAGGTAAGTTATCACCCTAGTAACTGGAACCATTCATGGTTGGTGAATGGATCAATAAAATAGTGTATCAATTAATTATTCATCATAGATAAAGTGTGATAAATTCTTCATTCCATATATATTATATTCATATATATAATTTAAACCCTTCCCATATGATCAACATCATAGTTATCGAGTTGGAGTTGGATGCATCATTCAAGGAACAACCAATATGTTTGTGGAACCAGTGTGAGAATATCATTCATGGAAACATAGTACCTCTAGTATGTGTGAGATGGTAGTATATGAATACATTATTGGACCCTTGGTATTGGAAGATATATGTTTATGAATAATGTAATGAAATTTTCTTCAATGAGGTTTAGTAATGCACTTTGAGGATGAGTAATTTTATGTTTGTAAGGGTGTAATGATCCCTAATATACTCAAGTATAAAATGAATAACTTTTCTACCATTAAATGGAAGGTAAGGTATTGGGTACCTACTGAATTAGTAATACATGTATTTGGACCATGTGGGCCATCAACAACCTAGTGTACTCTGTCTATCCACCAGGTGGGCGACTGAGTACCCTGTGGGTAATTCCCTCACCCCAAAAACCTGAATTCATTATCGTACTTTATTTTGTTGGAATTGATAAAATCTTAAAATTACAAGGTACCTAATAGTATAACATTTTTATAAGAAAATGTTACATATATGATACCCATAATACATAGGTAAAAGAAAATATAACATGATACATAATAAAATTAAATGAACTTCATATTTGGAAATTTATTCAACGATTTCTTCTTCATCTCACAAGGAAAGGAAAAATAGTAATGGTGAGCTCAAATTCAATGAAAGGGTAATTACAATAGAATAAATAATCAATAAAAAAATTATGAACATGTAATTGTAAATAAGTGAAAAAACATTACACTAAAATTACTAGATAAGATATTATCAATATATAAAAGTAAATAACTGAAACACATGACATTTAATAAATAAACTAATAATAAAATGTATACATATATATATATATCAATGAATAAATATCGTCAATAATAGTAATCTATAAATTATGAATAAATTAAATTATTAATTATTGGATTTCAGTTTTCCAAGACACATGATACATTTACCAATAATATTAATTCTCATGAAATTTTAACTACTATAATTTTCCCACCTAATTCATCTAGTGAGACTACTCATGCTTCATCTAGCATAAAGTAACTGGTCCCTAACTCATATTACTTGAATTAAATGCTCATATAACCATTAAATTCATGTCCAAATCATTCCACATATATAGAATAATAAATTTAAAATAAAAAAATAAAGTTATTTATCAAATATATATATCTAATAATAGATACAGATATATCAATAATTCCCGGGTTAATCAAATAACCATCAAAGTGAAAACTATTTGTAAGAAATGATATATGGTTTGTGAAATATTAATATCCATTTAATTATAATAATTATATTTAATATTAATTTATTTTACAATAAAAATGAGGTTAAGGAGGTTATTGGTCACGATAATGTTAATAATCACAAAAGAAAGTGATATTACGATGATAACTTTTACCACTTTGTAATTTTCATGTAAAATCCCTTTGGATGTGATAGTTCAATTTGAAAAATAAAATAAAACGAATTATGATTTGATAAGGAAATTAAATTAGAAATGGGAAGTATATACACTACAATAAATTATATTAGTATATAATAACAAATAATCCTTAATGGAATGTAAATTGAGATGAAATCCCTTACCCTCTGCTTCTTTTTGGGCGAAAATCCTTTAACCTCATTTATAATGGTTTTTATAATGTTACTAATTTATACTAGAATCTTAATCATATTTATAATAAAATGCGTGATCTTCTAAAAATATATTTTTACCCATTTGTTAAAATTCTAACACTATTTTCATTATTTTATGTGTTAATTAACTAGTTTTTCGACTATGTTTCGACTTGTTTTTTATTGTTACTATTAATTAGATTAGGAATTAATAATTTAAATGATCTAAACTATGATTTATATATCATATATATTTATTATATATGTATTTATAATAATCCTTTAAATTTGGAGATATCAAATGAAATTCACCATTCAAAGAGATGTTTAGTCATGCGTACGCAGGAACGCTACATTGATTTTTTTTCATTTTAGAAGATTTAAAAATAAATGATATATATAATTATTATAATTCCAGTATCATATATATGTCCTATAAGTTACTTATTTTTATAAAAACCATCATTTATATATTTCATGTATAGTGTGAACAAAATACATCGCTTTGAGGATGCGGTGGTCCACACATCCACAAATGATGTTATCGTATTTACAAAAAAATGGATAGCATAACAGTATCTGTTATATATAAATTAAATAATAATATAGAAATTATAAATATTACATATATCATATATAAATAGTGTTTCAATCAAAATTACCACCATGATATTTGTTAATGGAAGAACAAACAATTGTTGTTTTGTAAGGCGATAGTCTGCCGTACACACGAATGGTAAGTTTGTTTCTCATTAGATGAAAGTGTGTGTATGTGTATCTAAAAAAATATTTTCAAAACATGTCAATATATTGAGGATAAATATTGTATTATTTAATAATGTAATAATAATATTACATGGGTGGAAAATGAAAATAAAATAAAATATCTTGAGGAAGGATATTATCTCTTTTTTTGGTAATTTTTTTGGGTTTGAAACATAGGGATTCCCTAGATGGATTTCTACCCAATGATAGTATTATAGGTTTTGTTTTGGAATTTTATGTTCTTATTTGAGCTTATATTTGGTGATACAATGGTATTACGAGGTGATAGTAAGTGGGAGGGGTGATATCCTTTTAATAATGGTAAAGAGGCATTTTTTAGATATAAAAAGGTAAACACTATGGAGAGGTCAACCTTACATAAAGTGCCTAAAATAATTGTTAATATTAGATAAAATTTAGGATATGGTCTAAATATTTCCATCCAATGGATTTTTATCAATTTTATAGGTCATTTTGGGCCTTAAGATTAAGGTTTAGTTCATTATTGGGATAATTTTCCTCTTAATCGACGTATTGAATTTAAATCACATTCACTAATACTAATGGTAAAAAACTAATATTAACATATTAGAAATTAGAAATTAATATGATTCCAAATATGGAATCCATTTTACCAAATTATAATCACATAAGTGGTAGTAATTGATTTAAATTTAATCATGTATAAGGGATGACAAAGCATGTTTTTAAAAAAAATGTTCAAATGTTTGAGATGTTTTTATATCAAAATTAAAATTTAAATTGATTCCAATGACCTAAATAAGACTAATTTTGGTATAATTTAAATAATTTGTCCTTAAAAATAGTTTAAAATATTATTTACCCTTATATATAAATTATATGAAAAAGTATTGAATTAATATTCAGTATTTTGAACTATTCATCAAAAAATGAAACATTTCAAAAAAAGATCAACAATTTACCCTAAAATAATCTTGAAATTTCTCTTTCAAAAATAAATTTATTTTTTCATATTAAATTTATAAAATCTTCAAAATTCATATTTAAAATAGGTGTCCCATTAAATGATGGAAAAAGCTGTTTTTATAAAACAAATATTGGGTTTATATGTAAAATTGGATTTGTTTTTATCTTATAATTATAATATATATTGTATGAATTTAATTAATATATTATTTAGTATATAATATATTTATTATGTTAATACAACTCTAAAAGTTTAATTAATTTTATTTATTATGATAAAATGACTTTGTGCGCATGAAAATGGTTCTATATAGAAACATTCTCTTTATTCTCAATTAGTTGTTATATTCATTTATATTTAATTTTTAACCAATGAATTTAACCTTATATATTCATAATTTAGTTAATCCTATTAATTTATTGAAATTTAACACCTATCTTGTATCTCATTATATCAACTAAGAATATCATAATAGTATATTATTTCGGTAAAAATCAGACTTATGTTTAACGCAAACTACCAAACAAAGTAATTATTTCATTTAACTCTTGCAAACTCAATGTCGTGTTAATTGAAATATATTTAAATTTAAGATATTAAATATACACTAAATCCACTAGATGTTATTTATTAATTTATACACTTAGTGTCACAGGTCATAAATTTTATTAAATAAAACATTCTTTCATTAGAATTCCAGGGTGACACACTCTCCCCTCCTTAATAAAATTGTGTCCTTGTAATTTAAAATTTATCTTGATAACTGAGGGATTGGTATTTTAAAACACTATTGTTGAAAAACCACACATATAAAGGGTTCATAACACCTCTTTATAATAATATGGAATGTAAAATAAGAAGGTTACCACAAAGCTAGGATTTCAAATAGCGGAACTTTTGTGAAAACTTGGACATAGAAAGAAAAATATAAACATTAAGTATTTATGGAGAGTGATAGAGAACATTTTCATAAAAAAAATTTGAATGTAAACCAATAAAATATTGTATAAATAAAGGACAATGATATCATAAAAAATGATGATAATTAGAAACCATTTTTGTTTCAAGACAATTTTCTAATAGTTTTGGAATCATTTCACTCCATAAGATCGTAAGTAAATCTAATTACTTGACTATTTTCTTATTTAATAATCATTATATTATCCAATTTTTGAACCTTGAACTAATTATACTTCATCTCTTTGCATAAGGTTTATTATCGGCTAAAGTAATACAACAACATCTAAAACCTCATGCAATGATCAACATAAACTATTTCATAAATAGTCAAATTTTAGAAATGATTATGAACAAAATATTTATAAATAAGGTCCCTGAATATCAAAAATGAACTTATCATACAATATGAAGCATCTCTTAATCATCACATAACAAACATGTAAATATTGTAATAACATGAATTACTATAAAAAATTGTTGTAAACATTAATTATTATTTATTTTTTAAGTAAGATAAATGTTATTGGATATATTCCTAACATTCAAAAGTGTTGTAAACACCATCACTGATGGAATAAATCACTTTTTCAACAAACCATTAACGAGTTCCAAGCTAGTCAATAAAATTAAATTTACATTTTCTAAATCAACTATCACATTATTCTAAAATCATTATCTCTGTACTAGTAACATGTTACCTTTCCATTAACATTGTGTTTTCCAAAAAAAGATTAAATTTATAATAAATCACTTATCATGGTACCATTAAACCTATGATCTCAAATACATAATAAAATAGTATTATAGTAAATTAATTACATATTTCATAACTGTTATGGCCATTGAATCATTGATAAAATACTAAAATAACATAATTATAGAATCCAAATATACGAAAGTTAATTATTCCACTTAGTCTATATCAATAACATAAGATTGACATCGATCCGTTAGCTTCTTCAGAGGTATATTATGTAGATGGTTGGGGTCTTTTTTTGATTATTTAAATATATCATTACAGTTTTAACACTAAATAGTATCATGTTTTTCCATCATATGGCATTCTTTTTCTCAGTTAACCTTTTATAGGCATATTTAACAAACTCTCATTCCTTCCAGCCATTTTCATAGGGGATTCATTCCACTGTTCTCACATGACTAAAATTTCATTATCATATTCTTTGATGAATTGTATTTCACTTTGTTTCCTTATGACCTCTTATTCTCTTTATTTCCCATTTATATATTGATCTTAGAAAATTCCTTCTCCATTTTTATGTAACGTAAAACTGATTCATAATATGATGAAAAATATTAGAAACCAATGGTCTTAAGATATTTGGCATAAGAACATCAAATAATTGGTTCTTCATTTACTCTATGTTTTATATATAATATGTATCATTCTTACCTAACCTTGTAAAGATATATTCATAATCTAAAACACACTCATGTTCCATTTGATTTATGTTATGTACCATTCTCTTCATCAGAATTTGTTGATCATGAGGCAAGTATTTATAAAATAATGTTTCCTTAAAACTTATCCATTCCATGAGTTCTATTTTATCTTCCTATATAGTATTCTATATAAATTAACACA
Source organism: Viscum album (assembly GCA_963277665.1). Taxonomy (NCBI): domain Eukaryota; kingdom Viridiplantae; phylum Streptophyta; class Magnoliopsida; order Santalales; family Viscaceae; genus Viscum; species Viscum album. Next base: position 700,459 of record CAUJRU010000204.1, read on the forward strand.
ATTTATCATCATAACCATTAAGATAGTACACTATAAGTTCATCCTTTTCCTTTTCACCACATCTAAATTCCATGAATATCTTATCTGAAGACTTAATACATTTCTCAACAACAATTGGACTAGTAGTACCACTAAATGATTATGGAATATTTCACAAAAATGGATCCCACATAAGATATTAACAAAACTATATTCATATTACTAATATCATTTATTATCTTCTTATAACATCTTATTACCCATTTTTCAACAATATTACCTTATTTTCAGTATTTTGAGTGTTGATTACCTTGTTTTCTGAGTATGTTTTAACATTTTATTTTTTGTTCCTATTATAGAGAACACGATTTATTAATTTCCAGAATTTAGACCCTTAATTTTATATAATTTATAATCAATATATATATGTATATATATATCCATTAAATTGAGAGATAAGAAATGGGATTCATTATTCATGTAGATGTTATACAGTACGTATACATGAACACAAAATTCATTTGTCTTATGTATAAAAAGAATGAAAAGTAAATTATATATTTGTATATTATAATTCTAGAATCATATGTATTTTATATATGATACATATTTGTTAAAAAACATCCTTTATATGTTATATGTATAGTGTGAATTAATCACATCACTTTGATGAGGCCGTAGTCCACATATCCACAAATGATGTTATCATATTTACACAAAATGGAAAGCATAAGGTGATGTGTTATATGAAAATTAAAGAAACATATATAAATTTTAAATATAATATATATCATATATAAACATCATGTATAACATAGTTCGTACCATGAGATGTAGTGAAAGAAGAATGAACAATCATAATTGCACGAGGTGGTAGGCTGTCGCACACATGAATGGTGAGTTTGTAAACCATTAGAAAGAAGTGGCATTAAGTTTATATCTAACACATAGTAAAAAAATACCATTATATTTAGGATACTGTGTTTATTATTTAATAATGGAATAATAATATTTAATGGGTGGAGAATGAAAATAAAACCAAATAGATTGAGGATAGATGTTATCTCTTCTTTGGGTAATTTATTTTGGATTCAACCAAAGGCCATCCCTGGATGTATTTATGCCTAGATTGAGGATTATAGGATGATAGAATTGATATATTTATCTTATTTTATAATATTTTTTGGGAGTAAAATGGATTTATGGTTGTGTGTAAGTGGGAGGGTTTAGTGCATTTTTTATAGTAGAAGAGGAGTGTCATTCTTGAAAATATAAAAATGTAAGCACTATTAAGATGTATTCATAATATAATGTCCCCCAAATAATGGTCCCTATTCGATAAAATGGGTGATATGTTTAAAATATTTCCATATAATAGATTTTTTACATGTTTCTAGTTCATTTCGAGTCTTAAATTTATGTTTTAGTTCTCTATTATGCTAATTTTCCTCTGAAACATTGTCATGAATTTTAATCAATTTCACTAATATTTTGGGTAAAAAAACTAATTTAAACATATTAGAAAATATAAATTATTATGAATCAACATAGGGAATTTATTTTTTCAAATTAAAATCATAGAAGTGGTTGAAATTAATTTAAATTTAATCTTCTAGATGGGAGAACAATGTTGGTTTTTAAAGTAATAATGATCAAAAGATTGAGATATTTTTAAATAAAATTTCAAAGTAAAATTGATTCCAATGACTTAAATTAGATTAATTTTTTTATAATTTACCTAATTTGAAATTTAAGAAATTTTAAAATATAATATAACTTTATAAATACATTATAAAATAAGTTTTGAATTAAAATCCAGTATTTTTCACTATTCATTCAAAAATGAAATATTTCAGAAAAAATACATAAAAAACACCATATAATAAATTTTATGATTTTATTTCAGAAATGATGTTTATTTTTTCAGATTAAATTTATAAAATTTTATAAAATCATATTTCAAATAGGTTCTCAAATAAAAATCAGTAAAACTACTTTTGTAAAAAGATTGGTTTTAATATATCAAATAGAATTTTTTTTCTTATGTTATGCTTACCAAATCTATTGAATGAATGTAAGAAATTTTGTATTTAATGTATAATATATATATTACATTAAAAAAATTGAATAATTTTAATTAATTTAATTTATTATGATAAAACGATGTTTTGGACATAAAAATAGTTTTTTATAAAAACATGCCCCTTATTTTCAATTGATTATTATATTAATTTATAGTTAATTTGAAACCAAGGAGTTTAAAAATATATTTTTTATAAGTTTTATATTAATATTCACAGCCATAAATTTTGTGTTCAGTTTTTATCTCATTATATTAAATAATAATATCTTAATGATATATTGTTGTTTTGTAAACCTCAGTCTTGCTTGTATCAAAAACTTTATAAATAGTCATTCTTACATTTAACACAAGCTAAATAAGTATTGTATCCATTACAAGCTATAAAAAGTATTTATTTAAAGTATTAAATTTATCCTAAAGTATCATGATGTTATATTCTATTCTACTATTGTTGTTATGTGTCATACATGCTATTAAATAAAACATTCTTACTTTAGAATTTTTTGGTGTTACACTGAGGCAACAGATCAAGTACCTAGTGGCATCATATCTAATTTTTTCAGTTTTTAATTAATTTAATAAAAATTTAAAACTTTTAAATGTTACCCAACCCTCATTAATTCCATCTTTATTGACCTGGACCCTCTACCCCTCTTTTTCCTCTCTTTTAATTAAGAGAAATCCATTATTTGTGCTAAAATTGAAAGGTTTTATACACTAGCGGTTCTATAATGGTATGTTTAACCAATATCCCTGAATTATTCATTATTTTATCACTATTTAATTACTCCTAATTTAAGATACCTATGTTGGTGGATTTCTATAAATTTGGAAATTATAATCTATGAGCTTGACGTTTTCCATTGATTCTAAATGGGTGGAAATTAAATCTATGAGGGTCGTGCTTCCAAATTTATGATATCGTTTTATTTGATTATAATGTGTCATGTGGTGTATTGGTATAGTTGTGTGTGTTCCCACAACCCAAATGAAATAAAATTTGGTTTCCTTGTCTCTTGTTGGTTAAGCATGAGGTATCTAACACATGATAAACCCTATGTATACTTTTCATTATACCCATGGTCATTGATGGCCATGTTTCCATAAGAATGAGGTGAGTGATAAGGGAATTGGATCCTAATAGGGGTTTCCTTGAATATATTTCTCTTTAATAATAATTGGGATGCATCCCTGATCATTATATAGTGAGGAGAAGCACATATATATGTTAACCTAGTAGTGTAGTGTCTTTATCATTTAACTTATATATATAAAGATTCCAATATAGTGTGTCCCATGTGGAATCAGTGTTTTTTAGGATCCTATGTCACACATGGAGGAGGATGTCTTGAGATATGTGTCCTAGTTGTAAAATATTGTAATATTTTGTATCTGTTAGATTGGTTTAATTTCTAGAAATATTTGTGTTTTTGATTTGTGGAAAGGATTAATTTTGAACAAATTTTTAGAATTACATTATAAGTCTTGGAACCCCTTAAAAATATGGATTTGGATGTGAGATAAGGTGAATGGGAGAAAACCAACAACCGATCTAGGTGGCCAAACTTTTATTTTTTTGTATCCTATAGCCACTGGATCTCACATGATAGTAATTAATTTAGTAGTGCCTCACCAGTAGAGTGTTTATAGGAAATATTTTACCAAATTAACCCCTTATAATTTCAAAGGGGTGATCCCCCCCCCCCCGTTATATGTTCATGAAAACTAATTGTTAGCTGACCCCCTCTTCAAATCCCCTTATTCCTGGGGGTTTTCAATAGGATTTTTTCTAATTTCTAGTATGATTAATCCTTATTTAGAAGTATTTTATATCATCTTCCCTATCTTTTTAATGAATTCTTCTTCCACTTAGGGATTCATTTTCAATTACATTAGTACAAGGTGTAATCACCCAATTCTTATAGGACTTCTCATGAACCCTCATAAAGGATATCTTGAGATGATGTCCTCCTATCACTGCACATTGATTTGATGATGCTATATTTCCATTTGTATTATTATTAGTTTTTTACTATTAATTAAATTAAATTCATTATGAATTTTTCACTTTTTATTCGTTCATTGGCTTCGGATTGTACCAGGGTAAAGGAACAGACCTCCCATGGGTTATTTGAATCAACCTTGATGATATTAGATTGATGGTAGGTATTTTGAAAATTATTCCAAATTAGTTAAAACTAGGTTTTTAATTATTAATTATTTTAGTAATTATGTATTTGATTATAATTAATTAGCATTGACGTTACATCTTAAAGTAGAAGCATGGGTGATGGGTTGAGTTGACAAGGTTTTGACATACCATTGGTAGGCCTTTTCAAATTTATCTACCATTTTAAAATAAAAGGAAAAATATTCATTTGAGATAGGTGGTCCATTGTACTTTCCATGTGGTTTTATTCATGTTTAGTTATGATTCATGGACATTTGGTCCCTCTACTGAGCCATTGGACTGAAAAATGTATTATTGTTGATTTTTTAAATTTTTTAAAATGTTTAATTGAAAATAAAGTTTCCTAAAAATGAAATATCCAATATCCAATCTCACACCATCCTTTTTCAACAACATACTTTCCTAAACCCTGGAAGGATGATCCTGAGACTATTATTGGGGTGCATGTAGAAACTAAATCACTTTAAGGATGTGAATAGAGGGAGTTTTTCCATATTTCCCTCTCCCATGAAGAGTTACCACATGTTAGAGTACACCATTGGTTGATAATGGATGTTATGTGTGTGTATAATGGCATAGTGCGACCTTATAAATTTAGGTATTCTATGATTCATCTCCCTAGACCATTTCTTATGTGGTAGATCCGGTATGGAATACAAGGAATCATTCTAACAATAACATTGTTGAGGTGCGTGATTCCCACTATGAAATGGGTGATTATTCAAGACATGACCATTATCAGGGACCCCACGCCGGGTGCCCCATTTTTAAGGTGACCTAAATGGCACAATTGGGTTCCCAAATGATGTTTTGACCCCAATGAGGACATGTTCTTGGGTTTGTAGGTTTATCAATTCAACTTTACCTCTGTTTTCCATTATTTTTCTAAATGATTTTGAAAATTTTCATAGTGGTAATATTAATATTATTTTAATTTTCATATTATATTAATGTGGTTTTGATATAGAATAGAAAATATTCTTTAGGTAATTCCATATATATGTAGAAAACTCCCTTGGAGAGTTCCTGGATACTGGGCTGAGAAAACAACCATAGGGGTGGTATGAAATACTTATAAATAAAACTCCACCTAGAAGATTGGTGTTACTAGATAAGAAGAAACATGTGGGGGGGAATGTGATACTAAGGGTGGGGAATCCATGGATTTGGAGCAAGGATTTCATTAGTTTTAGGAAGAGGATAGGTCAAACCTCATGTGAGTTGTTGGGGATTGTGTAAACTTTTGCAGGCATGGTTGAGTTACCCGCACTACTAGGTTTCAACTTCCAGAACCATTATATACTTTGATGGATTAGTCACTAGGTTTCAATACTAATATAGAGATCAATCCAAGTCATTATAGTGTATATCAGGTGATTTTATACCTTGGGTCAAGATCATTTTATATCAGGGAATCTTGGGTTCTTATTATGGTTGAAAGAGTCATCACAACATGTTCTGAGACACTTCTGCACTAACATAAGAAGGTATGGTTGACCATGGACACATAACTATTTATCGATGGATGTTTATTTTGGTTTATTTATTTTTAGTATATTTTTATTATTTATAGAATTTCAAATTCACATATCAATGCATTTTTGGAATTTATGGGACCATGTTAGTGGTTCCTTAATGAGTTATGTACTCACATCATGGTTGGGATGCCATTACACTTGGGTACCAGATAAACCACTCAGTAAGATGTTGGTAAAGGTTAAGATAATGCCTAGAGTTAATAATGTATGATAGATCAGCCATTTATAAGAATTTAGAATGAGGTATGGATCAGATTTACATTGGATTTGTTATATTTTTAAATTTTTATTTTATTTTTTGTGTATGTGATCATCCTAGTGGGTCATACTCTTTGTAAATATATATATATATATATATATATATATATTATTTCAAAATATTTTTTTAAATTTATTGGTCTATTTATTTACTGATTCATACTCTGATAAATGTTAACTATTAAAACAATAATTGGTGAATTTATTGTGATTTCATACTCTACTACATGGGGTATAGTCTCCCCATTGAACCTCCTTAGGCCCTCACTAATAGTCTACAACCTCTGGTATATGGAGGGAATGCCTAAGGTATAATAGTGACCACTTATCTAACAAAAATTAGTGGTTTTTGGACGTAGGATGTTACAAATTTTCATCTAAGATTTCCATTTTCTATGTTTTATTATTTGGGATGAGGTATTCAAGAGATATAGGAATGTGTCGGAGCCTATGATGGATATTTATTTGGTGTGTTATAAACACATATTCTAGTAAGAATTATTGATTATATGGGTCTTGAAATTTTCATTCTTGGTATGTGATATTTCGTTTGATATAATTTTATCCTCTTGTAATGCATATACTATTGGTAATTTGTAATTTTTTTAGTAGATATTTATCCTTTAGAATATTTAATAGAATACAATTTCTAGATTTTTATTGTGGTCCATAGAGGCAAGGGGCATCTCATATATCATATCAACCACATAAGATTCCAAAAGAATATATTCCTTCTATTTTCTGATTCTGACATTAATAATATGTCAATCTATTTATAGTCTCAGCAATGGATCATATGGAGTTTTCTTATATAATTTATTGGTGGTATTCTAATATGATTGAACAATTTATTCAACTACCTATTTTTGATGGGAGTTCATATGGATTCTATATAGAGATGATCTCTGGAGAGAATGGAAAAATATTCCCCCAACATATAGGAGATGAATTGGGTCTAGTTGGTTAACAAGTTATTTGGTACCTTGGTGAGAAACCTCATGGGTTTTTTCTATGGGATCAGTTATTTAATGTTGTGGTAACAACTGATATGGAACTTTCCCATATATATGTGAATGTAATTACACTTAAACAAGATAGTGACTATGTTTCCCTTAATATAGATTATTTATTATGATGTTATTGGTAATGGTAGTGTTGACTAATGAGATTGTGATTATAAAAGTGGTAGTCTAATATGGGGATTCTTAGTGAGAATATGTTCCAATGTATACTAATTATTTGGGATTAGTTGTACGATCTAAGAGTATATGTGATCCAATAATAGGAATTGGAACATTGATGTTATTTTTTTGATAAGGTAATATGATGTTTTATATGAGTTATAGACATGTGATATGTTACCTTTGATCTAGATGGGTGTACATAATGACAAATGAGATGAGTCTTAGGATGGTGGGGAGTAAGAAAGATATGACATGTGAGGGTAACATGAGTGAGGAGTTAACCCACAGTTGTAATTTTTTATAGATGGGATAAAATGATAAGTTATTGTATATAGAATCGATGTATGGAAGATTACATTGATGTTATGATGAATGTTATGTGTGAATTCTTTATGTTTGGTACTAATGCATAGAGTGTGTTATTGGGTACTTGTTATATGAATGGTAATGCCTTGAATTTTATGGAATCATACCCTTTTGGTGGTAGATCCTAGTATCAAGGCTATTTCGGAAGAGAATGATTTTTAGGGTACCTAAACTTATTTCATGTAATGTGATTTAGTATACTGTGATAGATCAGGTAGATGATCAGATTTAGAATGACACTAGGTGCTAGAGATCATGTAATGAGTCAGGCCACTAGTGAAGTGACTGATTTAGAAGAAGAGTTTCAAGGGTTCTTTTGGTTTATCATTGATGATATGAATTAGTGGCATAATCAATGGATTTATATAGAGATCCTAGGAATATGAAATATGAAATTCTCTTATGGATGATTCATTAATGAAACATCATGCTTTATGAGTTGACATGACATGAAGCATTGTGGGTTTACTTTCAGTGATGTGAGACTCAAAATGATATGTGTCAGGATGTTTTAGTCATAGAAAAATTTTTGAATCCCAAAACAAAATCCTTGACAAGTTGATTTTTATATTCTTGAAGAGTGTAGTGGGATCATGGGTAAGTGGTTATGTGTTATAATAACATTATTCGGTGGTCGATCATGTAATTAACATGGGAATGATGTATTTGGTTTGTATATTTTTTTCCACAAGTAAGAAATTTTCTATGTCACGATGAGATCAAGAATACTATGTAGCACTATGATATTTTATGTAATTTATTTTTTCCAAATAAATTTAATTTCTTTGATATCCTAGGATACACACAAAATAATCTTTAAATGAACCATGATATACTATTGTCACATAGCTGTTGGATTAGTTGGTATGAATTTGAATAACTAAATTATGAAAAATATGTGGTTACATATGTATAAATTAATTATTCTGAATTCAATTAGTAATAAATAAATTTTTAAATCATTTGATAGTAAAATACATATTTTTCTAAAAAAAAATTTCATGCACACAATCTATTTTTATCATAATAATTAAAATTATTCTAAATTTATGAATTATTTTAGTGAAATTTATATATTATATAATTAATAAAAAAATTAACAATCCTTTAATAATTTCTGCCATTTTATAATAATAATCCTTGTTTTATGCTTAAAATTCATTGTTCTAAAAAGTGGTTTCTATCGTGTGTTGCACATTTATTTTTAAATTAATTTATGACACTTTCATAAATTGAAATAGATAAAATAGAAAAAATATTTGGAATTTTTCGTTCAAATTTAGTAAATATATATCACTCATTCTCTTACATTTTGAATAAAAACATTTGTACTTTTGTTTCTATGATAAAGGGTAAATTGAGTGATTAAGTTTACAAATAAAATTATAATGACTGAATAATGACCCTATCACATGAAACAATTTTATTATATGAAATATCTCCTACATAATTACTAAAAACTTTTTTATATTACTATTTATTGACATTTGGACATGATTTTTATCATTTTAATATTTAAGTGAATATAATGCCAAAAATGTCAAATTATTTGTTTTAATGACTATAAATTTTTTAATATTTGGATAAAGATAGGATATATTTGGTTATAAAAAATACATTGAAATATAATTTTTTTTCATAATAATTTATTTTTAATTTTTTAAATAAATATTTATTTAAAATCTTACACAATGTTGATGCAGTAATTATTCAATTAATGGAAAGATAAAATAATTTATTTTAAAAATGTAATAAATAATATTATTTGACTGAATATTTTTCATACACAATATTTTGTAGAAAAAAATGACATATTATATATTTTTTGAAGTATTTTATTCAAATTTTATTATTTTATTATAGTTTTAAAAATCAAATTAATGGAATTGTTCTAAAATTAACATTAATGGTATTTTATAATAAATAATATATTATTACATGATTTAACATTACAAAACAAATTATATGAGTATAAGGAAATATTATATGGTGTATTACATTATCCATGGTCTATTTATTGGTTTTTTGTACTTTTATTTTACCTATATAACCTTTTAGGAGTAAAAACATTGATATCAACATAATTGTCAAAAGCGTTAACAAAGAGTTAAATATATATATATATATATATATAATTGTAAAAATGTGATACAAACTTGTCAAAATTTTACTGTATGATATTATTTAGACTCAAACCAATCATATATTAGAATATTATCAATTTGGAGTTATTTGGACAGTAAAATTAAAATATATTAATTAAATATTGTTTGAAATTTGAAAAGTGCCCCTCCCATAAATTATAAATGGAAACCCCTCTTTTCCCTTATTTACATAACTTTAAAACATATAGCTTGACCAATCACTAACAGAAATCCATTCTAAAATTCTCTAGACCCATTATATAGGTTTTTTTCTACCAAAAATACCAAACCTGTTATTCTAAAGTGGAGATCTAAAAGAGTTCTTTTAAAGGATAGGTAGTTTCCTTAACGAAACATTTTGGTTTAAAATATTCTTTTACAACCTCCAAATTTTTTTTATATCAAATGGGAAATGAAAGTGGCACTTGTGCATACGTAAAAATTGTCATCTCTACAATGTGATTAAATTAATTTTTCATCACCATATTTTATGGATGGGTATTTTTATGGGTTTGATGGTTAAATATGAAACTTATTTCATAATTAGAATTATAGAATTATAATATCATAACTACCTTCTTACTGTACAAACTACTGGAAAATGATAACATTGCTCATGCATATTTGTGGACTACAAAGTCGACAAAGTGATGTCATTCATATTTCATGTCTATTTTCCATGGAACATAATAAGGATGGTTTAATTTAACAAATATGAAATAATAAATATTTCAATAATGTTTATTTATTATTACCTTCCTTTCATTCCATCCGTCGAATAGTGAAAGCCTAATTCATGTGTATGTGCAGCTTATCATCTCCATGAATAGTGTAATTAATTTTCCCTTAATAGATTTATAATAAACATGTATTTATTATATAGTTAGTTAAAATAAGTAATATGTAATTCATACTTAAGGTAAGTGAATTCTAGTCTTTCTTTTATTTTTGGGAGACATATTTCATGTTCACCAATCATTTCTTTTGTGTAATATATATGCTACCCTTTTTCCACGTTATATTAGGAATATTATTATTTTAACAATATATAATGTTTAAATTGATGTTATCATTTATTGGGTCTTATGATTCAAAAGTTACCAAAGTGTTAAGGTATTTTCATCTCACTTTAATTTCATTATGACTAATTCCATATTCAAAACTTTTTATTTTATTTGGTCTCTATACTTCCCACGATTTACTTTTATGATGTTTTTTATGAAATTTATATAGATTTAAATATCCCTTAATGGTTATTTATTTTATGTGGATTATTATTCAAGCATTACCAAAGTGGTAAAGGGTTTTATTTTATAATCTCACTACTTATAGAGATGGTTCAAGATTAAGTTTCCAATGTTGAAATATTTTGATCTTCCTATAAATAAAATCATGAATTTTATTCTGCTACAGTTATTTATTGATAATAATTTTTTTCCCATTTTTTTTCTTCACCTTAGGTACTCAAGAGACTAAAAATATATTTTTTAGTAATATTGACTTCTTCATATGAAAGGCCTCTTTACTTCCATGTAAATGGTTTACAAAAAATGTTTTATATAGGGTTTTACTATTCTGAAATGATTATTTGAAGTCATTTTTATCATCTTTTTACAGTTTGAAACATATTTCAACAATGAATCTTATTGTTATTTTACAAATGAGGTACTTAAAAAAATTATATAAAAAAGTGGAAAATTAATGTTTCATTTTAATGTATACGACATGAATAGAATTTTTCCACCATCATGACCGATAAGTTATTTTATGTTTCCATTACATGTTCATAAGATTATTTTCAAATAATTTTTTTTCTTATTAATCGGTTAATTTTTATGTTTTAATCTGAATTTTCAAAGTGAAAAGTATAATTTACTCTAGAAATATTCCATGGGAAAATTAAAAAACATTTTACACATAAGATTAAATCTATTGATGTTAATTATTATTTACTGGGGATATAACCCATTTATTCCATCCTTATTCATTCTTAAGAGAGTTTATGTATAATATAGAATTTTTTTTGAAACATGTTCTTTTTACATAGGTTATACAATGATGGAATGATGGAATGTTTATAAAACCTATTTATTTTTTACAGTTTATGTTATGATGAAATATTTATGATACCCTTTCACAATAATGGGTTTTAATATGATGAATTTTATATGATCTTTTGGAAAAAATATATGTGGTTTTTCATTTCTGTGACTGGTGGGACATATTTTTCCCTCCAATTAATTGGGTAAATACAGATTACTCATAAGGTAAACATGTTATTCCAAAACTTCATATCATTTTCATGACTTTATGATTGGACCATGCTTTGATGTATATGATTTTATGTGTGGGGTAGGATTTCATATCCATATATTTATGTTTGGATCTAATTTTGTGTCCATAAGTTTATACCAAGACCTTATTTCATGTCCTTAACATTATTACTGAACGTGTTTCTATTTATAAATGTCCAAAAATTTATAATCATATATGTATGCCACATAGATTATTTCTTATGACAATTTTATTCTCTCAAGGATCGTGTTTATTGATTCAATTATGATTAATGTCTTTTGAACCACCAATATTTATGACATGTTACAAAATTATGATCTATGATATGTAATGTATGGATTTAAAATTTTCATTCTTGTGTTCTCATACCCTTATATTCATGTTTTGATTATTTTATCATTGATATCTCCCAAGTTTCCCGTTATTGATCATCTTATCTCAACATTTCATATGTTTCTTCTCCCCTGGTTATGAAAAATGATATTAGATATGATATGTATAACAAGGGTGATGGATGTGAATAACTAAGTGGGGATAATGTATATATTTTATGAAATATTTTTTTTCCCACATTAAAAAAACAAATCAACTCAATTCTGGCATGGATAATTATGTTATAGAATGAATATTCATTTAAAAATGAAATATATTTGTATGGAAAGTATGGGTCCTTATAGTTGATATAAGAGCATGGTTAATTTTACCTTTGGATACTGGGATGTGAAAATTTTAGTAACAACCCAAGGGATAGATATAAGTATAGGACAACATCCTAAATTTTTGGTAATGATCAAGGATGACCTAGGTTAAAAAAAGGTGATATATATTGTGTAACACCCCAAAATTATAAAATAAGGACATTTTATTTGATAGCATGTTTGTCATGAAAAATGAAGTGAATAAAATAATATAACAACCCAAGAATATATAGCATATTTACTATTACAAATAGATTTAATCTATTCATTATATTTCAATACATACAATCTTGATTTTATCTTGTTTTAAACATAATGAGTTTCTTCAATGGCTTTCGTTGCGTGCAAGAAAGAATCTCACTAAATACTATTAATATTATTATTTAAAATGAAAATTATCTCCTAGATGTTAATATTTAGTTATGAATATTATTAACTAGATTATTAAAATATATTACTGAATTCATTTTTCCCTAATTAATTCAAAATGAATATATGAAACAATTGAATATAAAGGGGATGTTTTTATAAAAAACTATTATCATGATCCAAATGTTTTTTATCATAATAAATTAATTTAACAACAATTAGTTAATGATATTAATGAAATATATATAATATATATTCAAATTAATATTTTTTATATTAATAAAATATATTTTATACGTATAGGATGAAAATAAATCCAATTTACTCTTAAAAATAGTATGCTTCCGAAAAGGTAAATTTACCGCCTTTTAATGGAGAACCTATTTTAAAACTAAACTTTTTAATTTATATAAATTCACTATGTCAAAAAAAGATTAATTTTTAAAATTATATCATTAGAAATCGGGTTAAGTATATTTTTTTATATTTTTATGAGAACATTCATATTTTGTTGAATAATGGAGAATACTGAATTATAAATGAAAACTATTTTCTAGTTAATATAATTTAATGTTAAATTATATTTTAAATTGGTTTTAATTATAACATAAAATTTTAATATAATAATAAAACATATTTCATTTTAATAAGTTTTATATTGAATTTATATGTAAAACATAGAAACAATTTCAACATTTTTATTTTTGAATCCCAATTTCTCATCCCGTCATTAGGATTAAAGTTAAATTAATTATTGAAAATTTTTTGGTAGGAATTTAGAGAAATCTATTGAATATTTATGAATTATAATAATTTATAATTTCTATTTATTTCAACTTATATTCTTAACCAAAATTTTAGTGAAATAAATTAAATATTAAGAGAAAAACAAGATTCATAAGAGACTAAACCATAAACATAAGGGCCAAAATGACCAGTAAATTTTTAAAAAATATATTTTATGTCTATATTTATACAATATAATTAATTTTATCTAATTTTATTAATTATTTAGGTCACATTACTTAAGGGATACCTCCCAAAGGTTTCCACCTTTTTATATTTACAAAAATGTCACTCCTCCTCCACTCTAAAAATTCACTCACCCCTCCCACTTATTCACACCAAGAAGTCCATTTGCATCATTACAACCCTGAAAAAAATAATCTCCCAACATCCCTAACATCATCCTATAATCATCAATTCGGGACGAAATAAAATCAAAGAAAATTGTTTCTATAAACCAAAAAGAGTTACCCGAAGAAGAGGTAATGTTCTTCAACGAGATTTTTTGTTTTATTTCATTCTATTGCACTTTAATTTTTCTTATATATTAGTTAGATAATAACACAAGTATACTAAATATATTGAGTTATTTTTAAATTAAGGTTATTATCTAAAACATCACACAATTCCATCCAATGGGATATGCAATCATTATTTATGTATACGTCAGACTATCACATTGCAAACTGATGTCATTCATTCTTCCATTACCACCTTTCATGGTTGAGAATAATGATGGATTTATAGATTATATATGATATATTTGGTATTTATAATGAATTTATGATTCTTTAATTTTTAAATAACACCTAGCTTCATGATTTTTATTTTATGGGAATACAATAACAATGTTTGTGGACGTGTTGACTACCACCTCCTCAATGAAATGGGATTCATTCACACTATGCATGGAATTTATTAAGGTTGATTTTAATAATAATATGTGACATATATGAAATAAATATGGTACATTAAATATAATATACATATATATCATTCAATCTTCATTCTTTTTACATGACAATAAAATAGAAAAAATGTTTATGTGTACAAACGGTCTAACATATCCCTGAACGGTGTACTTCATTTACTATCTCCAAATTTTAGAGATTATTATTAATTAATATACACTGAATATATAAGATATTTACATAATTTTTTACATAATATAGATGATTAAATTTTGATCTACATAATGATAACAAAGAAAACATGTTAAAAGATACTCAAAAAATATGACAATTAACACCCAAAAGAATGAAAATAATGAATTATTGTTAACAAAAAGATGATAAGATATTATTAGTGGATAATAGATGATATTATAAATATGATTATAATTTTTTTTAAGGAATAAATTAATAACAATTTTTAAACTAATATACATGAGGATAAAGACCAAGAAACTAAAAGAGAGCATAACGTAAGGGATTTCTCTCAATTTACATTCCATTCAGGATTATTTGTTATTATAAACCAAATAAAATTAATGTGGTTAATATAATTAATCATTGTAATTTAATATAATTATTAAATCATAATTCATGTTAAATTAATTTTCACATTAAACTATCTTATACAAGCGAGTTTGACATGAAAATTACCTAGTGGTGAAGGTTATCTTTGAAATATCACCTTTTTTTGGATTGTTATCTTCATCTTGTAACAATAACTTAATTATAATCATTTTTATAATAAATTATGTTTATCTTAAATATCTATATTTTCATGAAATGGATATTATTATTTATTAAATCGTATACCATTTTTTCATAAGGTGTTCACTTTAACAGTTATTTGGTTAATTGGGGAAATATTGATGAATTGTTATCTTTTACTCAATATGGATATTTTATGGTAATACATGTTTTTAATTAATTAAATAATTTACTTAATATACTATAAATTTTTTTCATGCACTACATGGGTTGAGGACCTGTTAATACAACTCCGTCAATGCATTGGTCATTTCATGAGATAAAATTAATTGTCCAAATTAGATGGTTTTTACAAAGTATATTCTATACTATCTTGAGGAAAGATATTTACTATAAAGGTTTCATGTGAATCGTAATCGTGACCTCTAATTTTAAAGCATTTCCTTTATTGAAAATTCAGTTATTATTGTTATCGCTATGATTTTTTCTTTAACATTATTTGTGGATGATTTTTTATTCTAAGTGTATTTTTTAAACGGAATGGGTATTTGGTTATTTAAATTTCTATATTGATTATTAATTATCAATTCATGATATCAAATTCTACACTTATACCATACTGAGAACTTGATCTAACAATTATTTAGTTTCATTTCCCCATATTATGAACAAGAAAACACTGAATTATCTTCCAAGGATAATGTTTTTTTATTTTGGTTATGTAACATATTTTATTTTCAATTATCCAATGTAATATGGGTATAATATATGTAATCTATTTTTCTTGAGTTGTTAAATGGATCAGTCCATTGGGATTAGATTCCTTATAATTATGCCAATGTAATAAATTAAGTCACCAGATCGAGGTTTCTCGAGTTGGGGTGTTGTAGTTGGTATCAAACAAAATATAGTAGAATACTTTGAAATGAGATTTAGGAAAACATAGATTATAGAACATTATCCAATGACATAATTTGAGGAAAAATATAGATTAATATTCACAAGAATCTATTTTTATGATTATTATATTAGATATGCCTAAATTTTTCAATTTACAAAAATTATTTCAGTAGTTTTGGGATTAAACATTATGTTACATAATGTTATGACCTAATATAGTGTGTGTCATCATTTAGAAATATAACCTAGTATAAGGAATGTAAACCTCAATAATGTGTGTGATCAAAAGAGTAATAATGATCATGTATTTTATTAGATAAAGGCAATATTACATAGGGAACTAGTATCCAAAACATTTTCATTATATGAGGATATAATATCATTTTCTAATGAGAGAGAGAAAGAGTTATTTATGTATTTTGGGTTCAGAGGGAAGCATGAGATGAAGAGGAAAGAAAATAAAAATATGAATAAAGGGAATAATGGAATAAATTATTTTCCTCTATGTAATAGTAATAAAAATAAGCACCTTGTTTATTTCTTTGAGGGAATTGGATTTTGTTATTAGGGTATATATAAAGTTCATCATGCTAATGAATGAAATGGGATGAACTAAAATCCTTATATCCAGTGCTATAATGTTAAGGATATGGGTAACTTTGAAAATTAATACCCCAAGTTTCAAAGGAATATAGCCAAAAAGGGGCTAATGGATCATGGTAAAGCCTTCACTACTACCATATATGAAGAAAAAAGATATCATTTACCTATATTTGGATTTAAAAATTATTCTATTTGAGTATATTATCAATGATTTTCTAGTTCTGAGAATCTGTATATATATATATAAGGATTTAACTACATAAATTTTTCATTAAGAATTTTAAATCATGTGTTGAATGGTTCCAATAAATAAAAAAATATTCATTCAAAAATTTGAGATTCTTCAAAAATGTATGGTTGAGGGAAATATAACCCATATTATGTTCTTGAGTTTGAGATAATTATTTTTTGGTCAAAGAGTTGATTAATATGGATAATGTAAATTGGATATTACTCACTACCTTGGAAATGATTATTGATTTATTGACAATGTAGTTTACTGTATCATTCATGGAGTTTAAATCATTTTTTTATTTAAAGAATGTATACAATAATATATTTTCTATTTAATGAATATGGATTATTTTTTGTTTTCAATAAGGTCTTATGGTAATTCAATTTTTACAATGCTTCAAGAGAATACGTGATGGAGGTTTTCACATGTTTGATATGTCATTATTAAAGAGATATATCATATTTATTGATGAATAATAATAATTTTACTTTGGAAATATAGTGGCATTCCTTATAAAGTTTTGTATAATAATCTTTTGGAAAATTTAACCAATTATGAAATTCTTTGAGTTGATCATCAAATGAAGTTTTAGATATAATTTTATTACATAATTGTGTGATGCAACCTGTGTTAATCGATGTAGTAGACAAAATTCAAAGAACAACCAAATGATAATATTGTGTCTGTGGAATACAATCATATATTTACTAATATTCATAGAGAGAAATAATTTCTTTAATCTAGGATAAGAGGTCTTGAAATAATAATGCAATCCAAATTTCATCATTCATTAAGATATTAGTGGTATTTTTCACAACTTTGGTTTAAGGATTTACATTCATCAACTTTTTGTAGAACAAGTTCTCTATTTCTGTTCATCAAACCTTGAGTGTTAGATTTCTATCCCATGTCTATATTTTCACTAATGTCATACAACTTTAAATCCTAGTTTTTTTGTCACCATCACATTTTCGTTAACATATTATTAATAAGATGATTTATTAACACTATTTTTGATATATATTTTTCAATAATATTATTTTAAAATATAAATTCCTCATCTATCATTATCATGTTTGAATTATGAGGACATAATTTATTTAAGGTGGGAAAATGTAACGCCAAAAAATTCTAAAATAAGGACATTGTATTTGATAGATTGTATGACATGAAACACCAATATTATAAGGGAAAATAAAATCCCTATAATTTATATTATATTTATTATTTTTAATAAATTATATCTATTATATAAATTTTAATGCGCGAAACATTGATTTTAGCATGTGTTTCACCCATGAGTTTCTTCGATGGCTTAGGATACATGAAAAACTGAATCATCTTGAATACTATTAGTATTATTATTTAAATTGATAATTATGTTAGGACCATTATATTTTTTGTTATGAATATTATTATATAACTTATGAAAATATATGACTAAATTCATTAGTTACCAGTTAATTATAAATGAATATAATAACCAATTGAATATACAGGGGATGTTTTTATTAAAAGAATTATTATGTACCAAAGGGGTTTTATCATAATAAATTAAATTAATTAATATTATTTACTGTTAATATATATATATATATATATTCAATAAAATATTTTTTTATAATAATCCAATATATTTAATTGGCATAATGTAAGAAAAAATACATTTTTATGCATAAAAGTAACATTTTTTTAAATAATTTTTTTTCACCTTTTAATGGAACACCTATTTTAAAAATAAAATTTCGGAATTTTATAAATTTTATATTTAAAAATAAAATTCATTTTAGAATTAAATAAATTATAATTACCATAAGGTTAATTTTTTATATTTTTCTGAGAATATTATTTTTATGGTGAATGATGAAAATACTGAATTTTAAATGAAACCTATATTTTAATATATATAATTTACATTATAAAATTTTAGTTTATATTTTTTAGTATGTTTCATTAGTTACATATTACATATATTAATAAAATTTTAAGTCATTGGAAACATTTTTAAATTTAATTTAGATATAAAAACTTACTGAGATTGTGAACATCTTCACTTTAAAAACCCCAGTTTTTCATCCCTTCTATGGGAATAATTTTAAATTAATTTATGCCACTTATGTTATTGGAATTTTGGTAAAATGTGTTTAATATTTGGAATAAACATAATATATGAATTCAATTAAGGTTAAAAAAATTTCTATCCAAAATTATTAGTGAACTAAAATATAATTAATTTCATTGATTAAGAGAAAAACAAGATTATCATGGGACTACACCTTAAACAATAGGGCCAAATTACCTATAAAATGGTACAACAGTAATTTCCAAGAAATATTTAGAAAATATCATCCCTTGTTTCTGATTATTTTCATTATTAGTGTCACTTTATATAATGGAGGCCTCCCAATAGTGTTTATCTTTTTATATTTAACAGAATTCCACTCCTCCTCAACTATAAAAAGAAACCCACCCATCCCACTTATTCACACCTTTCAAGACCTTCATCTCATAAAAAATCCCAAATATTCACCCAAATTAACTACCATCATCCTAGAATCCAAAATAAGGGAATAAAGCTTTTCAAGTAAGACTTTTGGTATAAACCAAAAGGAGTTACCTAAAGAAGAGGTAATGCTCTTTAATGATCTCTTTTGTTTTATTTCTTTCTCTGCCACTTAAATTATTGTAATATATTTATTATATAATAACATAACTATAATAAATAGTGTTATATAATGTGTTCTTAATGGTAATGTCTACAC
Source organism: Viscum album (assembly GCA_963277665.1). Lineage (NCBI taxonomy): Eukaryota > Viridiplantae > Streptophyta > Magnoliopsida > Santalales > Viscaceae > Viscum > Viscum album. The sequence continues at coordinate 720,508 of CAUJRU010000204.1, forward strand.
TTTCACACTCTTCCATAAAGTGGGATATGTAATCATAATTTGTAAGTACGGTGGACTAAAACCTCATGAATCGATGTCATTACTTCTTCTATTACCACCATTAATGGTTGGGAATTATGATTTATTTATAGTTAATATATTATATATATGATATTTATAACATATTTAATTTTTATATAACTATTACATTCTTGATTTTCATTTTGGGAATATAATAACACTGTTTGTGGATGAGTGGACTATTGCCTTCTCCAAGCAATGTGATTTGTTCATGCAATACATGGAATGTATTAAGGTTTTTTAAGTAAAAAATATGTGATATAAATGAAATAAATATTATACTTGAATTATAATGTACGGATATATATTTAATATTTCATTCTTTTAATATGGTAATAAAATGGAAACAACATTCATGTGTGCTTACAGCCCACCTTCTTCATCCTCGATGTATTTCATTTCCTACCTCAAAAATTTATGGATTAATATAAACACGTATATAATGAATATATATCATATTTATATCATTTTTTACACCGTTTATATGATGAAATCATGATAGGTGCAAGAATAATAATTAAAACAAGTCAAAACATGTTCAAAAAACATGACCATTAAAACCTAAAACGATGAAAATAATGAAAAGATATTAACAAATATGTAATAATATATTATAATAGGATAATATATGATATTTTTAATATTATTCTGGTAATTTTATATTTTAGTTACCTATTTTAGACCATTATACAAGAGGTTAAAGACCATACGACTAAAATGAATCAAAAGGTAATGTATTTCGTCTCAATTTACATTACATCGATTTGTATTCAATATTATGATGAAATTCACTCTAATGTTCTTTATATACCAACTATATTCATTGAATATCATTATTCACTCATAATTCAGGGTATTTTATGTTACAATTTGTATTAACTCATCCAGGGGATTTTGACTTGAAAATTACCAAGTGGTAAAAGCTATCATTTCAATATCACTTTCTTTTGTTTTTTTAACTTTATATTGAAACAATAACTTCCTTATGATCATTTTTATTACACATAACATATATCCTAAATATACATTTTATCATGAAATTGATATGTTATTAGTTAAACTGTATTCTTTTTTTACATATAATGTTCAAATTTAATGTTATTTGATTAATTGGGTAAATATTGATAAATCTATATATTTTACTCAATATTGATATTTTATTACAAATTTTTTTTTTACATAATTAAGTCAATAATTTTATATATAAGGAATGTTTTTTTACATCCACTATGTGGGTTGGGGATCATTTAATAAAAGCTACTTGATACATCAGTAGTCTAATGAGATGAATTTAGTTGGCCAAATCATAAGGTTGTTTACTCAGTATGTTTTAAGATACCATGAGGTAGTTCTTGATGGTAAAGGTATCATGTTCATGGGAAACATGACATATAATAATTAAGTATTTTTTCTATTTAGAATTTACTTATTATTATTATCCATGATATTTATTCATTAAAATTAACTATGAATTCATTTTCACTATTATTTTATTTATTAAAAGGCATGTGTGTTCAGTTATTAACCCTTACAGATCATTTTATCTCACCCATTTTTTGTTTACTTTCACTAGTTTATGAAGAAGAAAAATATTTGAATAAAATTTTGATGATTTTCTTCATTTCATTTTATTATGTATCAGGTTTTATTTTCTATTTCCCAGTGTAATATGGGTATCATGGTTGAAATAGCATTTTCCAAAACTCCTATAATGACAAGTCCTTAGGTATTTTATTCCTTGTAATCATTAAAATTTAAAAAAGTAAGTCACCTACTCCTATATTACATGGTCAGGGAGTTACAAATTGAAATGAATATTTCATGATTTAGACATCCAATGAATGATTTTTCAGGATTTCATTGTTTCCCACTGTAATTATCATTTCTCAGACTATGATTTTTCATTTTAGTCAATATCTAGAACCCAAAGAAGTTGTGTGAAAAATGAATGTGATGACAATTAAATGACTATCCTTATGAGAAACATGATTTATTAAGACCTAGGATACAATATCTTAAGACTATTCTCACTCAACTCTCTAATCATATTTGTGGTAACAATGATCATGTTGAAATTACAAATTATCTAAGGAGTGAGTAACATGATATTGAATATTTTATGTGAAGATGTACACCTTCTTTTAATGGGTCTTATGATCCATTGTTTTATATGTTATGGATCAATGTGATGTGAAATATATATTTTTTTCCTTATTGATTAGGCTAGGAAATGTATTTCATAGATATTTATCATTTGGAAGGTAATGTAAATAAAATGTGGAATCTTACTATGAATGATAGAAAATAGGGATAAATTGAATATATTAGATTTGATGAGTTTAAGGTAATGTTTTTAGTAAGTAATTCCCTTGTATTTTAAGTAATATTTCGAGAATTATTCCCTTTATTATTAATATAAAGATGATGAATCAGTTCGTACATAGGAGGGAAATTTTGAAAGTTGTGTAAGGTATTAAATAAGATTAATAATCATACTTGAATGAAATTATTATTTATTGTATAATGGTTTGAAACAAATTATTAAAATATAATTAGTCATAAGGGTCTTTGGAAGCTATAAATAAATTATTCAATGTTCACTTAAAGTTGAATTGGAAGCAGAAATCCTCAAGTATCTGGTGGTAAGAAAAGGAATATATTAGAAGCTCAAATGGTTTTTCACATGGATGGAGGAAAACGTTTCATCCTCTTACATCCCAAAAATATGAGAATAATCACTTAGGTGAATTATTAAAGGATTATGAAGTTGTTTCAAGAATGGGATGCCTATCAATCAAGTAAAACATTGCTAAAGTGATGTAAAGAGAATAATCAATGAACTAATTGGTGAGAGATATGTACAAAATACACCACTCACACATAAATTATATTAAATAAAAGATTTAAACATTATGTTAATTAATTCCCTAATCCAATGGTTAATGAAGATAATAATCTAAAAAACCTCTAATGTCAAATGATAAAGGGAACGATTATAAAATTACAAGTGTTGAATTGAATCATGATAGTTAGGGAACACGTATCCTCCAATATAGAATTAGATATTCAATATGAATTTCATTATTAATAATCCCTATGAAAATATAATCCTTTATTGAAATTTTATGTGATTTTGGGCATTGATTACCTCACCCTACAAATACTACATGTATATTTCCAGAATAAAGAAGTCATATTTGATATTTTTAATCAACCAATAATTAAAATAATTTTTAATATTTGCATGAAAGGATAATAGATTAAATAATATCTATGATTCCAAATTGATTAGACAAGTTTTAGTAGATTTTTAACTTTAATTATTTATAGAATGGATTATATTGAACTTTCGATGAGTGTTTAAAGATTAACGCTTTATTTTCCCATATTGGATAATATGTTCTAACCATTTTAGTTTTGGTAAATATTTTTAGGCTGATGTAATGACCTAAAGAACTTATAAATTATTAAAATTTCTTTTGGAATAATAATTTATCTTGAATATCCATTTCCTGGTGATAGAGAGGATGTATACATTGATCAAAGAAAAACCAAAATATAAGAGTATTATTAAGACATATAAAGAAATAAAATAAGTTTATTTTATAAATTTATATATCTAGATAGTAAAATTAATCCACAACATCAATAAAGGTACAACGAAATATAAAATTTTATATTTTTTACTTTCCTTTCTGAGGAATCAATGGTCTTTTAATTCATCAATTTTTTTTTGTTTTTTGGTAGTTAAATTTCTCAAGAAAATATTCTACATCACTCCCTGTTAGTCCATGGGAGTTATTTAACTCTTCCATATCCATATTTTAACTTTTCTGTAATGTTTTCCTAGTCTAGGAACCTAATTTTATGGTATTTCTGGTAACCCTTATATTACTTACTTTCTATTTTTAAGGGAAGTCTTATTATTCCTTTGTATGATGTGTGTTTTAAAAAATAAATTTGTAGATATTCATATTTTGTTGATCAAGAAAAATTAAAAGGGGATAATTTAATTATAGAGGTGGGAATTTAACACCCTAAGACTTTATGAACTACTTTTTCCAAATAAATTTAGTTTCTTTGAGAGCATGTGTTATACGTAAAACCATGTTTAAAAAAATGTGTTATACCATTATCGCCTAGTCATTAGATTCGATGGTATGGATAAGATTAACTAAATTATGAATAACTTATTGTTATATATGTATACAATAATTCTTCAGTTTTTAATTAATTTTATATAAAAATTAAAAACAATTAAAAGTAAAAGTCGTGTTTTTTCTGAAAAAAACAGTTTTTATGAGAATGTCATAGTTGATTAATTTATTCCCCATGGGTGAATGGTTTTAATGAATATATATATATATATATTATAATTAATAAAAAAATTATCATTGATTTAATATTTATCTAGGAATGGGATAATAATTAACGATGTTTTATCCCTAAAATTTATATTTTTAAGTGGTTTTTGTTGCGAGTTTCACATTTATTTTAAAATTATTTTTTAAAATTATAGAAATTAAATTTGTTAATATGGATTTAGTATTTTTGTATCAGGAGGATAATGTTTCTTAATTATGACCTATTTATTTTTGAAAATTACGAATATTAACATTATAAATTATGTTTCCATGGTAAAGGATAAATCAAGTAATTAAAGATAAAAATAAAAGGATTATGACTAAAGAATAACACTAGCAGTTGGATTAATTTTACTGGATGAGTATAGATCATCTATAATCATCTAAAATACAATTATATAGACTCTATCACATTTGGAAATGATTTTTAACCGTATAATATTTATGGGAATATAAATCCCAAAATATCACACATTTTCTTTTAATATATATAATATATTTAATATAGTGATAAAAATAAGATATGCTCGGTTATAATTAATTATATGTTTGAAATTTTATTTTTTATCTTGTTCATTTGTTTTTATTATTTATTAATGAAATATTTATCTTAAGATATTATGCAATTTTGACATAGTAATTATTGAACTAATGAATTAATAAAATACATATTTATAATAATATTTTTAAAAATATTTTCGAATGAATATTTTGTTCCATTTTTATAGAAAATACATGGAATATTATATATTTTTGGATTAATTGGATTTAAATTCCACCATTTTCTTATGGTTTTAAAATTAAAATTAAATTAATAGATCCAAATTTGATATTATTCTTATTTTATAATGAATAATATTTTATTAAATGATCTATAGTTCCTAAAAATCTCATCACCATCCAATTAAATGGGATATGGTTTTTTAAATAAACCATGTTACATTAAAGGGAATTTTTCCTTTTATAGTAACTATTATAACCACATATTAATAAAAAAATATCGACATCACTGTAATTTTAAAAAGAGTTAAAGAAGGTTTATAATAAAAAGATGAAGGAAAATGTGATCCAATCTTGTCCAAATTTTATTATATGAAATAATTTATCCTCATACTCATCTTATATAATAATATTATAGATATGGAACCATTTGGACATCGAAATTAATTTATTTTAATTAAATATTTTATGAAATTCCAATACCACCCCTCCCATCAATTATAAAAAGGAACCCCTCCTTTCTATTATTCACACCAAATTAAGACTTATATATTTCCTATAAACTACAAAAACACCTTTCCAAATTCCCTAGAACCATTATATAGGTACTGGTATTCCAAAAATACAAACCCTATGATCCTTAAGAGGTTATATAGAGGAGTACTTTCATTGAAGAGATAATTTCCTTAATTGATCACTTTATTTATAATAATTCTTTTACCGCTCAAATGACCTTCAGAAAAATGGAACATAAACCCCAAACTGAAATAGGTTCTTAGGTATAGAATACCCAGTGGTGTGAGAAAAATCCCTCTAAGGAACTCATAAAAATAGCCCTCTGACTATTGGATAAGTGGTGCCTCTTCACAAAGGAGGTTGCAATGACCAGGCTCGGGCAACTGTTTACCAAAAACATAGGTCTATGAAAAGTTATAATTCCATGTATAGGGGCTGATGCCTACCAAATTCCAGATGTTCAAGGATTTGGGTGATCATATTATAGGGGATCTGGTGATCAAAGCCCCGGGGAACATTGATCGTAACTATAACGATCATAAGGTAGCAAAATTCATTGCCAGGTAAGATCTGACCTGCACAAAAGGCACAACAAACATGTTATATTACTCATAAAATAATACATTTACTGTACTATATATATGTAAATTTTATTATTATTTTTAAACCACTTTTATTTTCCAAATTTTCTTCAAAAGGGATGTGAAGTTATAACATGTTTGTACGCACATCTTATTGTCTCCACATAGCGATACAATTCATTGTTCATTATCATATTTTATGGATTGGAATTTTTATATATTAAATGTTTATAAATTATAATTATGAAATAATTATATCTTCTAATGATTGTATCATATCTACCTTATAAACTTCAAAAAAGTTGGTAAACGATAACAACACTTGTGCATACTTCAAGACTAACACCTCAACAAAGCGATGTGTTTTGTTTTTCGTTTATTTTTTTACATAAATGGTAATATGGATGTATTTAATGAAAATATATGATATATAAGATATAATAGTAATGATTTAAATGTTATTTATTTTTTTCAATTGTTTTGTTCCATACTTTGAAAAGTAAAATAAATGTTAATGTGTACCTACGACTTACCAGCTCTATGAACTGTGTAACTCATTATTATATATCTAAAATTTATGGATGATTAAAAATATGTATATGATGAATTTATATAAAATTTATATCTTTATTAAAATTATATATTTTATGGAATGATGATCAAAGTTCATGGATTAAAATAATCAAACCACAACATACATGAAAAATGAAGTAGATATCACCCAGAATAGTGATTTTAATAAAGAATCGTTAATAAACTAGCAATAAAATTTATAGGTAAATAATATATTCTTTGATAAGTATGATTATTTTTATGTAATATATGTATAATAAACCGATATTTATTATACATCAATTTATAACACATACTAAGGAATTTAGACTTTATGCAAGCGATTTCTTGTATCTCTTTTATTTCTTGGATTCATATCCCATGTAAACCAATTTTTTCTTTTTATAGTGTATATAAATCATATTAGACATGTTATATCAGGAATATTATTATTTTAATTACATTTAATGTTTCATTTTATGTTATTTATTAATGGTTCTTAAGATTCAAAGGTCTCCAAAGTGGTAAGAGGTTTTCATCTCGTTTTTATTTATGTGAGACACATGCCATATTCCCCACCTATTTCATTTATGAGATTTATATACTAAATTTGATTATATTTAAGGTTTCATATTGTGAATTTTATGGTGATTTAAATATAAATATACGTCTCTTTCTTTCATGTGCTTTATGATTCAAATGTTACCAAAGCAGAAAAGTATTTTATGTCACAATCTCATTATTTCTCAAAATTATTTATAATTAAGTATGTAATGATTTCATATTATGATATTCCTCTTAATAAACTCATGAATTTTATTATAATGTGGTTATTTATAGACAATCAATTTTTCCTTTCATTTTCATCACATAAAGTACTCAAGAAAATGAAAATACATTTTTAAGGAAAATCTATGTTATTTCTATCTTCAGTCAAAAATATTTTTTCTTCCATATCCATTATTTTCTAAAAAATAGATAATATTTTTAATATTCTCCAGTGAATATTTAATTTAATTTTTACCCTCATTTGAATTTTAAAAAAATTGGTTTTAAAATGGATATTCTTTTCATTTTCATAATGAGATAATTTTTTTAAATTTTTCTACAAAATTGAGAAACGAATGTTTTATTTTAATGTATACAACATGAATGGGATTTCCCTCTATAATGACTGATCAATGATTTTATGCCTTGATAACGTGTTTCTATTGTTATTTTCAAATAAACTTTAATCTTTAATAATTCGGAAATTTTTATGTTTTAAAAATGTTACTTCAAAGTTAAAATTATATTTTCCTCAAGAAATATTCCAAGGGAAATTTCAAAAAAAAAATTATCTTAGGTGACTTCCTCTAATGTTAGATAATATTTACTATGGGTATGACTCAATGATATAATCCTTATTGTTTCTATGGATGTTTTATGTTTACAAAGATAATTTTTTTATGAAACTCATTTTTTTTCCATTAGTTATACTATGATGAAGTGATGAAATTTTTATGAAACATATTTCTCTTCCATGTGTTATTCTATGATGTAATGTTTATCAAACCCATTTCATTTCATGGTTTATGATATAATGATTTTTTTATGATATTATAGAATATATATGTATTTTTTTCATTATGTGATGGGTGAGTCCTATATCTCTCAATAAATCATTGGGTAAATATGGATAACTCATGAGGTAAATTGGTTATACATGAACCTGATTTGATGTTCAAAAATTTTGTGTGGACCATGATTTCATTTCCATAAGTGTATATGTGGATCTATATGTTAGGAACTTATGTTTATGTTTGGATTTGGTTTCATGTCCATAAGTTGGTGTGTGGTTATAAATTCATTTCCTTTACATGATGAATGAACCTATTTCTATTTATGAAAGTTCAACAAGTTATATGATTATGTGTATTCCAAAACAATATTTATAATGATAATGTTATGATACGATGAATTGTTTTCTTTTACTTTTTGATTCATGTCATATGAACATGTAGGATTTATTTCAAGGAATGAGATTCTGATCTATGTTATGCAGGTTATGAATTTCAAAATTAAATTGATCATATTTTCCTTACATTGTACACGTATTATGATTAAAAAATAATTAATATCTCTCATTTTGACCCTTAATAGGGATCTTAGATCACCCTTTCATATATTTCTTTTCCTCATGTTATGAAGAAAGATATCATGTATGATCTTTCAATGAAGGGTTCCACTTAAGAAGAACAATGTAGGATATGATATATCTCTTTTATGAACCAGTTGTTTATATATCCATGTTTTCAAAGAAATTAGACCTATATTATTATAGTGTGGACAATTATTCTATGTAATGAATATTCTTCTACAAAGATTAAATATCTATATATGAAAATTAAGGGTCCCTTTATCCTATGTTGGTTATTCACAAAGCCAACTCAGTTTAGATCAGTGAGAAACTACTGTGTGCTATGGACTGGTTAGTTTTTAGGACTTGATCAAGGCCCTTATAGATAAGAATTTTGGTGGTGGATTTGGGATGTTTCTAAGGTGGTATGTGATGTCTGGAGTGTATCAGTTGGTATGACATGAATGGTTCAATTTGAAAATTTATATTTGTGTTAGAAATTGATGTAGAATTCAATTGTGGTTTTAAAGGAGTGGCACACATGTTTTGGTAAAATATCCTACTGAGGTTGAACTCATGGAGTTGGGTAAGTAGGCTTTGCAATGGTCAGTGCAACTGTTGCCAATTGAGGGTGGGGACACATATTATGTGTTGAATTTTTATCAGATGTCATGGGTTTTATTTACATTTGTTGGTAGGGGTGAGTAAATGATGTTTCATATTAACACTTGAATGTGATAGATAATTTAAATTCTAGTCATTATCTTCAATGGTAAAAGGGAAATGGTTTGTGGAGATTTTTCATTTTTTTAGTAGTGCAAGATTGAGGATGCTCCCATTCTGGGGGGATGATATCAATCATGAGTGTAATGAGTCTTTTTTGAGAAGGGTCATAGAGGTATGGTATTATTACTTCAATTCTCATTTATAATTTTGATATCAATTAGTAAATGGATATGAATACATCTAGATTTTGTACATAATTCCACAAGTTAGTTTAGGTATAATATCGTATGGAGTCAAACCATTGACCTTGATTCAGTATGGTTTGAGGTGATCTGAGAATGAATGGATTTGTGATGTATGGTTGCTTGGGTGGGATCAAAAAAGAATGTTGTTTGGTTTCTATTTCATCCATGTAATTTCACTATAAACTAGATATGAACTTCAGTGGGAATATTCAAACAATCATAGGATTCATATGAAGATAAAGGATTCTAGTTTGCGTAATTTAGAAGAACATCCATAGATGAGGTCAATATTCCTTAAGACATGTTATCCAAATGATGTTAGACCATAGCATTGGTATATAATTAAATATTGTGAGTAAAAAAAATGAATTAATCATGTCATTTTGGATATAATTGGGGAATATAAAAAATTAGAATGTGATTTTCAAAGTGAATCCAACATATTTTGGTATTTAAACATCATTGTATTTGTTTTAAAATCGATAAATATGATTTGCTACCAATTTTTTACTGGAAATATCATGTCATTCCAGCTATTGTTAGTTCGAAACCACACCGAGTGTGACATTAGGATGTGAAGGTTGTGTTTTGGGTAGGTCATTTAGACAGTGAGGAGCACTAAGGTATGGAATTGTCTGGTCATCAAAGTCTTATGGTGGTAAGAACCATTGCACAGATGATATTTTAGATGATGAAACAATCATTTATTAGGATACAATGACTTGGGTAAGAATAATCTTGGTTTATCATAAATTAATTTAAGCAATGGTTTCGGATGTGATGGATTATGTTCCTTATGTTGGGAGCTACACTTTAGAATTATAATGTGAATTCAAGAATGGAATGCAGCCAAGTTACAATTGTTTGATAATGATATAGATCTGGTGATTTCATTAGATGAATTTCATTGCTTCTTGGATATGGGAAATTTTATAGTGTGGAGGTTGTCAGATATCATGCATATATTGGTGTTTTAGTTTCAAGAAGAATTATTATTTTCATTTGAAATATTGGTGAAATTTTGAACTGGGGATTAGAATCAAATTTTGTGTATGGGAACCCCATAAAATAAGAATTTAGACACTAAATAGGGTTTGTAAGGGAGTCATAGTTCTTGAGATAACATTAAAGGATAGATTGGGTAGCGATATAGCTATTTTACAGGATCATATAGCTACCAGCTGGCCATTAGCTCAACATTGGATCACCTATGGGGTGTTTTTAGGGGGAAATTTTCCAAAATTATCCTCATAAGTTTTTACATGGGTTACCCCCTTCCATTTTTTGATCATGCACACCAGGAGGAATTTGACCCTCCATCTTCCCCTTTTAAATTTTCCATGTTTTGAGGTGTTTTTAATGGATTTTTGTTGTTTTTTAGTGAGATTCACCCTATTTCAACCTCCAATTGTCTCCTCCTACCTAGAATTATATTTTATTCATTATCAATATATTTCCTAATTTTAAATTCCACTGGAGCATAGTGGAATCACCGGATTCTCATATGTCTTCCCCATAACCCTCACATAGGGTGTCCTAAAATGATTCCCACCTACTGCCACTCATTTATTTGATTAAGGTACATCAATATTTTTATTTTTATTAAATTTTTCTCTTAGAATAAAATTAAATTAATTATTAAATTATCATGTTCAATTTGAACCTTAACTTGGGATAGTTCCAGGAGCATTGTGCGGACCTCCTATAGTGATTTGTTGTAGTTTCAGCGAGCATAGGTAGACGGTGGTTTTTTCAGTGATTATACCAAATTGATTAAAACTATATTTATACTTATTAAATATATTTTTAATTATGTAAAATATTAAAATTAATTTACATGGATATTTTATATTGAGATATGTGCTCAAGATACGAATTATTCTTGACTAGGCATCGATGGACCACAAATAGCCCTGATGTGGTTATTGACCTTTAGAAAAGAAATGGGAAAAGCTTAAATTGAGGTGGGTGGTCCATGGTACAATTTTTATGGTGTTATCCATGTTTTTTATAGTTAATGGGAATGTGGCCCCACCAGAGAGGCATTGAACTTCAAAAATGGATTTATTATTGAATGGTTAATTTAGGGTGAAATGTTTAATTTAAAATAATGATCTATAAAAATTAATGAACCAAGAGCCAAGTCAATGTTATCCATGTGTATTTAATTTATTTCCTCAATCATATATGTTTATGTCTATAACTGTTACTATGGTGAATATAGAATCTTGACCCCTTAAGTAGTGTGATTGAGTGTCCCTCTCCCTTGATGAAGAACCACCTATGTGACTAGACCATAGGTAGATTATGGATGAATTAAGTGTGAGGATTGACCAAGTGAAACCATAGTAATTAAGGTAGTACATGATCAATATCCCTATATAGTTACTAATTTTGAATACCACATATGACCGTTGAGGCCACTTTATATCTATGACATTACCAAAGGACACAATTACCACCCCAAGATGAGTGAAGATTCTTGAATTAACCATGATAAAGGAAACCATGTAGAGTTCCCCAATTTTTTTTGGTGACTTAGGGAACCCAAGTGGGGACCCAATTATGTTTTGACCATAATGAGTGTGTTTTATTTGGTATAGTTAGTGATAACAGATTTAAGAATTCATCCAACCCCTCATTTTCCTTTATTTTTATAAATAACTTATAAAACACCCATGGAGGTGGTGATGACATTATTTGACTTGGTATAAACCCTCATGGTGGTTTTATATAGAATGTAAAATGCCCTTATGGGATTTAATTTTATATATGTTAAATGGCCTTGGGGAGGTGTTGCATACTTGGATAACAAAACACTTATAAGGGTTGTAACTTCTCACCCCTTACCCATTGGCATGGAAAGAGGAAGAGGTGCTACTAACCTTAAGTTATATTCCCTGAACACTAAAGTCTTATTATAAATTCTAATGGGTAAACAAAAAATTTGAAGAGGGAATGATTTAACCTATATATACACACACACACACAACCATAAAATGATAAATAGAACTAAATACACTAAATAAATCTCCACTAATGCTGCAAGCACCAACATAACCATGATATATATAAAAAATGTAATAATAAATGATAAAACAAAGACCAACATCAAAGTAATAATGAAACATATTGAAATAGAAAACTAAAACTCTTAATTATTAAAATACACTAGCACTGAGTTGTCACCACTTTATAAAATGACATAAACACTCCAAGCTCCAGGTCTAAAAACCCAATTAATAACATCAAGGTGCCCCACTAGTGAAGTAAGAAATCGATCCCTTTCTAATATCTTTAAAAATAAAATATGCATAAACACCAAATTGTATATGAAGGGGCGAGTAATTATACCAAATAGGTAACCCCCAAGATACTTTTTCCACATGGAACTAAGATCAAAAAATACATTAACTTACAATTTTTTAAAACAGGTAGGAAGAATACCAATAGTAGATAAAAAATCACAATATAAAATACAATAGATAAACTAGTTTTTCAAAAGTAGTTAAACTAAAAATACTTTCCCTTTAAGAAATAGGAATTATTCATAAAATTAAATTTGAAATACTCATCCATGTTCTCTCGCACACACATACCTATGCTTGTAGAATGACATCCCTATTCTCATGAGTGGTGATACATTGACCACCAAGTCTCCACTTGGTAGAAATCCACCCTTATTCCTTTATATATGGAATAAAGAACCACATTTAATCCAAAAAGGCCTCATACAATTAAAATCATGAACACACAAAAAACCCATTTATTTCTGATAAACACTCATAGACCTATTATTCAAATAACATGTTATAAAACCATTCCCAATTAAGAAAACCCTTTTAATCAATTCACAAAACATTTTGTGAATGGAAACCACAAACCAATTTCAATAGACAACCAATAAGAGATAATTTTAGAAGAGTTTCATAAGGTCAAAAACATTTAAAATAATTAGAAAAATATTTTAATAACTTAAGTTCCCTTTTATTTAAATAATGGTAAAAAAGATGTAAAACCCACCTAGATTTTTTTCATTAGAATAATGTATCTTATATGATTTTCTGTATCAGAATTATTCATAAAATTATTCTATAAAAACCCATGAAAAATATATCAAAGATCATCTAGTCCAATATACTAGGGTATGAAAATATTTATCTATGGTTTTTTCAACAAAGCTCAAGGATATCCAAGAAAAAAAGAAGAATGAGGTCCTAACCATTAATTTCCATGATTGAACACTCTAAGATTCAATAGAATAGAAGTTCATAAATCGATGATAACCAGAAAACCCCTAAGGGAACCCTGTAATTTTAGAGGTAGAGAATTGGTAACAAATGTGGATTTACAGGCATGGAAATGATTAAAATAGGTTTGGCCTAAAAAGATTCATAGTGTGAAAATGGATTTCTCATCATGGATTATTGAGAGGCCTAAAACAATAGAATTCATATATCCATAGATTAAAATACTTTAAAACCATTCCACTTCTTGAATGGATCTCATTGCATGAACTAATTATTTCTATAAACCCATTCATTCCATTAAAGAAACTCATGAAACCTACCCAAAAAATATTCATCTTATGAATAACCATTCATTTTGTAAATTTTTTCTATATGCATGTTCTATGTTCCATTCTATTTAACTAATAAAACTCCACTAGAAATATATCCCCATGACTCCAAACCAGAAATAAGAATAAAAAAATAATAGTGGACCTAAAATCGAGGGTGCTACATGGGTATTATGTGATACTTATAAAGAAAACTCCCTATGGGGGTCCATTTTACTAGCTAATAAAAAATAAATAGGTGTTTTATGTGATAATACTAGTGGGGATACTGTTGATTTAGATCTAATATTTCATTTTTTTCAAGGTATAGGATAGTTCCTAGGATTTGTGAGCTATGGGGATTGTGGGGTATTTTTTGGGTGTGATCAAGATTCCCTCATTGTTGGGGATCAACATTCAAAACCACAACATATTGGGATGAAGTAGTCCCTTGGTTTTGATACAAGGATGGGTCTTAAACAAGTTCATTATATAAAATAATGGGGTGATTTTATCCCCTAGGCCATGATCACTATACACGTGGGAAATCTGGGTCATTATTATGGTTGGAATGGCCATTGTGGCATTCTCAGAGACACTCTGGTAGGAGGCAATGTAGGTATGGTTTATTGGGGTCATGGGATTTAGTAATAATGATGGTTTATTTTATTTTTTAATTTACAATATATTTTAATTATTTTAAGAATTAAATTTTCACATATCAATAATTTTTTTGAATGTATGGGACCATTTTAGTGGTTTCTTAGTGATTTATATACACACACCCTACTCATGATTCCATTATACTTGGGAACCCAAGAAGACTCTCACTCAGTTACAGGTACATGTTTCGATGATTCCCATTTTTAATAAAGTGGGATATCTTGGGTGTGTATAAGTTGTTGGGTTGTGTTATGGATTGAAGTTTGACTAGATCATTTTTGAATTTTATTTACTTTTCTATTTTTTTTATGTGGTCATCCCAATGGGAGATCATTTTTGGATGAATATATGGGAGATTCAATATAATTTTATTAGTAATTATTCTATTTTAATACTTATGTATACTATAAATGGTGTTTTCTTTTATGATGATTCTCAGAGACATTAATGTGATCTTTCACCTTGATACATGGGGTATAGTCTCGACGAGGTTACTTGTTAGGCCTCTGATGCTAGTTGAAAGCCTCTAACATATGGGAGGTGCATCTGAGCTACAATATTGTTCATTAGTCCATCAATAATTAGAGGTTAAGGGAGAAGCTTCTTTACAAAAAATCATGGGGTTCTATTTTATAAAGAGAAAAATAGATTGGTGTGACCAATTCCTAGGGTTATTATCCATGACACCATTCTTATGTTAATTTTATTGGTTATTATACATTTTCTCTTACTTAGGTTATGCCCATTGGTAATTACACATTTGACATAGATAATATTTATGTTTAATGGTGATTACCCATTATAATATGGTTATTATTATTCTATAGTGATAACCAATTATCTTTTTTATGTTTATTGCAATGGTGATTACACATTCACACATGTTATGTATATGGTGATAACCTATTCTCCCATAGTTTTTGTTAGAGTGATGATATCCCATTCACCAAACTATATTTCTAATGGTGATGACCCATTCACCTATATATTTTTGGTATGATGATTTCTCTATCACCTTTATTATAATTTAACATTGATAGGACATTCAGCCATATTTTTATTGATTATGGTGATAACTCATCCACCTTTGTTATGTGTAATGTTGATATCCCATTCATTTTTTTGTGATATCTTGATCGCCTTATTGTTATATTTCATGGTGATAACCTATTTATCGCACTATATATTATGGTGTTATTCTATTCATTGATTCTTGTAATGAGTTTGGATGACTCTTTCACCCATATTATTGTACATAGTGAAAACAGGTTCACCTATATTATTATGACCATGTTGATATCTCATTTTCATAGTTTCGTATCATAAGTAGTGATAACCCACTCTCCTACACTCAATGTTGATGGGGATACATTTTCACCTATCATATTATTATTAAAGATGATAACTCATTTATTTAATAGTTTTTTATAACTATGGAAGAAACCATCCCATTTTGGCAGTGGTCGGGGTATGTATGATTGTTCAAGAGGGTGGATGTTTAGCAACCCATATTTTTATAGACAATATGTTTATGTTTGTTTTATTATCATGTCACATTTTCTAGGAAACCATGTATTTATAGAGTTATTTACGGGGACTGTTAATGGTGTCCTATTGAGTGCATTTCTTACACTTTTCACATGTAATTTTCTCGTCATAAAAAATTCTATAAATAAGGATAGAAAGTGAAAAAAATTCCAATAATAGATAGTTGATCTAGGATGCATGACAGTGTTTGTAGATGGGATCAGGTGGTTCCTCATAGCCATTTTCTATACATTTCTTCATTTTTTGGTCTTTTTAGTATATGATTGGCCCTCAAGAGGTCCTACAGTTGATGTATACCTTGTAATACATTATAATGAATCATATTTTGTAATATAATGTAAAAATTATTTATTATGGTTTCATTATAATTATAATTTACATTTTATGATGTTCATTCTAAATAATTTATTATCATTACTTCCATTATTATTTATAGTTACCTGGTAGTGGGTATAGTCTCCCCATGATATCTATAAACCCTCATTATTACTCAAGAGACTATGGAATATAAGGAGGAAGACAAGAATTAATGTGGAACACCTAGTTCAGTGTTTTTTGGTATAAGAAAACATGGATTCTATAACATAAACCAATTAAAATTTAGGGTACCCTATAATAGGTTTCTAAACCATACCTAAATTCAAATTATATGATAATTACATAACCTGATTTTGGTTAATACCATACCCAAACATGATTTTATCTGGTCAGGTAACATTAGGTACTTATTAAATTTGTACATATATCCATCAATACCCCATCATCTACATAAATAAAAAATTATGAAAATATATATCCAAAGTAAAATTAAAATAAATTATCAATGAGAAATATTTATTTTGTATATAATGAATATATAATAAATATAAATATATTATTTCTCCAAAAAACATACGTTTTAGGATTGAAAAACGGATATACACTACCAATAATCATTGAAAATAAAAAAAATCACATGAAATAAATATTAATTATAATTGTACAAAAGGAATAAAAAGTATAATGAATCAAAAAATATTTCTCATTATTATGTTTTTTTTCACTAAATAACAATCCACAATGTTGTGAGATTCTCCATGTCATAGCCAATGCCATTGAGGTATACTCTACCACATCACAGTGCTCATAATTGGATGATATTTACTATGATTCAGTTGATTCTCCCCAGTTGATTATCAATGTCCTATGTCTATTTAAATATAACGTGATTATGTATAGGTATTTTATTAAATGTTAAAGGTCCTTAATAATTATAAATAAATGAGGTAGCCATTGGAAATAGTTACAATAGTGGAATTTATAATGTTGGGGTTGTTTGATTGTGTGTGAAATATGTAAAATCCAAGAGTCCACTATATTTAATGAAGGATGATTATAAATGGAGTTTCATGAACCCCATTTACAATTCTAGTGTAGATCCTTAGTTGGATAAAACTCTCTCTTGTTCACTTATATCTATTCACATCAGATGAGGAGGAGTAGTATGCCATTTTGGAGAAGAGGTCCTCTTAAAGAACTTATTGATTCATGTGGTTGGGGTATACTATCATATGTAATAACCATTTAGTTTTTTAAAAGAGGGTCATTCAAAATCATTTTCAATTATGATTAAAATATAAGATATTGATATATTCTATTTTATAGTTTTAATTATTTTATCTTACCTATTCCTATCCCAATTGATCCTTGAATGGATATAATGTATTATTATGCTATAATTTGATATAGTAATGTTTCAAGAATAATATAAATAGTATTTGAGAATATTATGGTGATGAATAAATCAGATTAATTTTGGATCAAAAAACTCAAAATTGATTCTTCCTAAAAACTATACGGTGGTATTTTGATTATGTCAGGGATTTCATTGATTTTAGAATTTATATTTTTTAGTTGAGATAAACAATTTTTTTAACATGAAATGAAATTGTATATATGCAAACTCCGGTTTTTATTCAAACTAAAAAATGAACATCATTTTTTAAAGCCTTTCCATAGTGCATAAAATGTTTCTTCTCTATGGTCGAATACACTACAGTGATAGACCATTACATAGTTATTAATAAAAATATGTTATATGACTTATGAAGACCTATCCAAAAGGTATTATCCTATAGAAACTTGTTACGGTATTTCTATGAAAGGAGGTTTCAATATGAGGAATAACACATTGGGGTGAAATTTGTTTTGAGAATTATTTTAATGAAAAATTATACTTTTTTAAAATTATAAAAGGCCTACACTAATTCATGCCCTTTGGGACCACGCAGAATACGCATGACTTTAATATATAATAAAATTGGATTTGTTTATTTTTATTCTTTAAATATGATATATCTTGTGTTTAATAATTATATATTTTATTAATTTATAGAATTGTTCTTTAAATATTTTTTATATAAATAGATTATTTAATATGAATATCATGTATGATTTAATTTATATGATACATTAATTTTATGAATTTGCATAATATGTATATATATATATACAAGAATAAAACATGATATGATAAATATTTCATGAGATTTAATAGTTATAAATAATATGAATAGGATGTATATGGAACTGGAGAAACGAAGAAAACCCCTCATATACTATGTGTGAGATTCCTTCCAAATAAATCACATGTACATACCTCATTTATCCAGCCAAGTAGGCTTATAAAAAGAAAGGTTCCCATAGACTATCTTTTGTAAGGCATCAAGGATATATCTACTCCTAAGAGTTGAGTAACAATATCCCATTGTGATTTATGGATGACACTTCACAAGGAAACCCAAAGATTTGAGATACCAAATGAATAGAGTCAAATTTCATTCATATGATGGATTACAGAAAATAATTTTTGACTAAACTATCCAAGATTCATATGTTATATGATTATAATGATATCATACCTAAATAGTAAAAGGTATGTGGTTTATTCTAAATTAGTATCATTATGAAGGTTTTACGTGTTGCTGAAGAACAAATAGGGGAATTACCCAATATACTTTCTATCATATTAAATTATTAATACGTTTTGTACATGAAAAATAATGTTGTGCATAATTAAATTGAATAAAATATTAATGGAAATTAGATTTATGAAACCAAACATAAGTTCATCACTTAATGATTTATAATTAATTTTAGTAGTTAATGAATTACATTGTGATTAATTCTTTCTTCATTGATGAATTTGGAAACTTCTATATGTCATTGTCTTGTATGAATAAAGTGGGAATTACTTTTATAAATAGTCTATATTTACACCACAGAC
Organism: Viscum album; assembly: GCA_963277665.1. Lineage (NCBI taxonomy): Eukaryota > Viridiplantae > Streptophyta > Magnoliopsida > Santalales > Viscaceae > Viscum > Viscum album. The sequence goes on from CAUJRU010000204.1 coordinate 740,425, forward strand.
CTCAAATCCCCACCGTATGAATATCAAAGTGCTATCATGGAAGATCCTAACACTAATATTGTTCATCTATGATTACCATGAGAATTGCTCCAAAAAAATAACAACACTTGACCAACCTATAATTGAGAGGGAGGTAGAGGAGGATCACTCTCAATCCATGAGAAAATTCCTGGAGGGGATCTCTCTTGGCCATAAGAGGGTTCTCTGGATTTATTATGCACCTCCAAAACAAATTGTAAGCATTTGGGATGGAAATGATATAATTGGGTTTAAAAAGAAATATTATTATAAAATAATAATCGAACATACACCGTTGTTATTTTATTAATCCCTACATAACCCTGTGTTTATTTTAATAATAATGGTATTCCTTAAAATTTGAAGAACTTCGAATTACATAAATATTTTTCCTGATTTTAGTGTTTAAAATTTATTCAATTAATATTATATATATATTATTTCTCACCAAACCGTTAAACTCACTCCACAATTCCTTCAAAATATTTATCAAGACTTGAATAATGGATATTAATTTAATAAATAAATTTAAATACATTAATTCAAAATAAATAAAAAAATTATTATATTCACTAAGTAGAAAATAATTATTAATAAAATAATCTATTAACATATATTTTCTCGAATAACTAGGTTCCAAAAATATATATGATCAAAAAACATGAATAATTTTTTAAACATGTATGGGAATAATATTTATTAAAATATTTAAATAATATTTAATATTTATTGTTATAATAAGGTTTTTGATAAACTTAGTGTGTGGCCCTTTATGCCTTTTTCTCAATGGCATTGGACGGAGCGGTCCAATGTGAAATGTTAGCATCTAACAACACACCAGGGCACCCTTATTGATATAATTCAATTTCATAATGATATAAAACATCATAAAAATGATTAATGTGTAATATAATACATTTATCAATGATATATCTATTCAAAAAAATTTAATTCACGTGTCATTAACCAATGCGCTCGATGTCGCTTTTTTGACATTATTAAAATGAAGTTGCCCCCAAAACACCATGGGAATATATTTATTTAGAATTTTTAATTCCAATAAAATTTCCAAATACATCAATTTTATAAATATATATATAAGGGATAATTCCTTTCTTGAGTTATTAATTAATGAAATATCACTCATGACACAACCAATGTATCCTACTTTCCCTAAAAATATATTTTCATAGTTTTCTTCAATATAAATAAGTAAAAATATAATATTATACATCAATAATAATATTAAATTTAAAGATCTATACACACATATCTAGACATATTGGAATATATAATTACAAATATAAATATGGATTTTCTACCGGTGGTTCTTGTTCCCATAATCTATTGCACTAGTATTTGCTAAGGGTGTACACTCTAAGAGATTTTTCAAAGCCCTATGAGTCTCTAATCCTGATAGTGTATATCATTTTTGTCACAGAGAATAATATCATCCTGATATAGAATATACATTTAAGAATATTTTTATTACACTTCAAGGCTCTTATCGTAGCGGGGACCTACTATGACCTCATAGTGTGACAGTTACTCATATGACATTATCACATACAATTTCATGTTTAAGAACAATCATGATGATATAAGGTATTTATTAATATTCAACTAAATGAATATATGTTATTTTAGTTTATATAGATTTTGTATTTAGGTTACTAACTAAAACAAGCTTCCAATTGCACTCGAGTCAGTTTTTGACATCCTTCACTCTGCTAGCTTTCATGTGATGATCATGTTTTTGATGGGATAAATATTTACTCAAGGGTTATTATAAATTTTATTTTATGGAATCTCTACTCAAAAAAACATTACCCTTCTAAGAAAAAACCCTCAAGAGGTGATACATCTCTAGTATGGGCTTTATCAATTGGTGTGACCTTGGCTTTTTCTCAAAAACCACTATTAAAATATTTTCACTATATAATCTGAGAGGATAATTACTTCTAGGTACCATATTAGTCTTCTATACAATGTTACACATAAAACAATATTCTTTGGATTCATCAAAAGTGGCTACATATTTGAGCCTTATTGTAGAATCAGTTGAAACTATCTTCTTTGAACTATTCTAGCAAAAAAATCTTTTTTTGAGATTGAAGAGATATCCTAATTATGAATTCAAAGTACTTCAGTCTATTTGAAATATAGGATCAGTATAACCCTTTATGAATATCTCTTTGTGTCCTCCATATAGTAGAAACATATCCTTATTTTTTTCTTAGATACTTATGTATATCCTTAGCAATATACCAATTTTGTTCACCTTCATCAACTTGATATATGTCAATCATGATCAAGTTATCAAAAACATCAATCCTATTAGAAAACATGGCATAAATTATTGGTCATATCACATGACCATATTGGATCATAAACGTTATATACATATCCTCTTGTTTCTATGGACACATTTTCTTGGAATTATGTATACCATATGACATTATAACCATTCCACTCTTAGATTTTTTTATACTAAATCAATTTTTTATCTGGTCAATGTATTTACCATGAAAAGGTCCAAAAAGTCTCTTAGATTTATCATAAATTTTCTTAATCCCTAAAATGTAGGATACTTCACCTAATCCATTCAACGAGAAACCTTTTTTTATCATACCTTTCACCTTTATTAAAATTGTATACCATTTCCAAAAATTAATATGTCATCGACATATAATATAAGGATAATAAATTAACTTTTATATAAACTCTTATAAACACCTGTCTCGCATTCATTATTATTGAAACCAAATTATTTTATTGCTTTATAAAACAAATTTTTCCATGAAATGAATTCTTTCCTCAATCCATAAACAGATCATTGAAACATAAAAAAATTGTAGTTACATGGAGTTATAAATCGTTCTGGTTGTGTCATGTAAAAATCCTCCTGAAGGTTCCTATTAAGTAAATATATTTTTACATCCATCTTAAAAATATAATATTCATATTATGATTATATAGAAATTAGATTAATTATGTATTTAAATATGTAAACAGGAGAAAATGTTTTGGCATAATCAATTCCCTATCACTATTTAAACCCTTTTGAGAATAACTATGATTTTTATGTATTTATGGTAGCCCAACATCATCTTCAATACCCATTTACACCCAATAGAATTCACATCATGTGGTGCATTGACAAGAACACAAACTTGATTGTAAAAAATGGAATCTATCTCATGATTCATGAATTTTTTTATCTTATCGCTTTTTATCTCTATACTACCTCTTTGTAGGTGATCAGTTCATTATTATCAATCAATAATGAGTCACTATCATCTATGAGTAGAAAACTATATCGTTCAAGTTATCATAAATATCTAGTATTATTACGCAATACTAATGTTTCAAGAACAACTTCTTACTTTTGGAACTAAGGAATCTATTCTTATACCAACTCTTTTGTATCTTTAGAATTAACTCCATAAAAGTTAATCTTTATCCCATTATCCTTCTTGATTGTTTGTTCAATATTAAGAAATATGGATTATCTTGCGATGGTAACATTATTTTATGAGTGGTTATGTTGATAATAACCCTTGTTTTCCATAGTAAATTCTATTAATATACACATGATGCCTCGGGAAACTATTTTCTTATAATATTATACTTAAAAAATTTATTACATCACCAAAAATTATTCTGTGACAAAACAAATCATTTCCCATCAATAACTCAAAGTTAATTTTTTTCTTTTGTTAAAACATAGTTTACTGTGTATAATGTAGTTTTTTATTCATATCACAAAAAAATGTAATCGAATATCCCCATAACCCATCAATGACATTTCCATGTCTAGAAAGTTATGGTTCCTCCTTTCACTAACATCATTTTAAAATAGTGTTTAACCTTGAATGAGTTTCAACATTATTTATAAATCATATTGAGAGTCAATAAAGGCTTTGTTAAGATATTAATCACCTTGATCAATCAAATCTTATTTATCATTTTACCAAGTTGATTCTATATATCATTTTTGAATTATTTTAATTTTTCCAAGACCTCATACGTATACATCTTCAAGTAAACATATTCATATCTCATAAAGTCATAAGTAAAAGATATAAAATAATAATATCAACCTCTAAATTATAATTTAATAGGTTTACACACATCAGTATGTACCAACCCTAGAAGCTTTATGTCCCTTTAACACTGTGAACAAAATAATCATTCTGTCATTTTGTATTTTAAAAAATTATGACATATTTCATGTTCTCTTAGATAAAAAGAGTATATATAACCATCTAGATATATTTTTCTCAATTTATTATCATTTAAATGGCCAATATTTTTATTCAAAAATTGGGCGTTATATGATTCATGTGACCATTATTCTTTATTTATTTCCAATATTTGGTTTTTTAAATTTAATACATAAAGATCTTTATTTAGTCATTTCATACCATTAAAATGTTATCTTTGTATATATCATTATTTATTTCCAAATTTTGAATTAAATACATACATGTCAAGGAAAGAGACATATGTAATGTTCTTAGTGACACTTGATATAAAATAACAATTTTTTAAAACCAAAATCATTCCCATTGTCAATGGAAGGTGGTACTCTCATATAGCTAAAATAGAGAGTCAGACTATGTTGGTTTCTCAAAGATACACCTATCCTCTAGATATTTCATGAAATTTAGTTAGTTCATGTATTCAGATATTTATATATATTAGCATAATAAGTTATACATAATACTAAATGTGTAGATATTGAAATGTTTCACTCAATAATGAACACAACTTTAGATTCCCTTTTCTAGGTGTAGTTCTTCTTCTAGTGGCCCAGATTTCCACATAAAAAACATATTTCATATTTTTCCTTCACCTTACTTTTGATATTATTCTTCTTTTATGGAAATTTATTAATATATTTAGACATTACATGAGTATTGGGATCATTTTCCATGATCTCCATTTTATTTTCCATCATAAGGTCTATAGGTTTTTCTTACCTCATGTCCTTATCAACTTGATGAATAATAGTAAGAAGTTATGAAAAATTCTTATCAATATTACTCATGTTATAATTCATAAATAACCTAGATAATGATTTAGTTAGTGAGAAAAGGATAATATCTATGTTTATATCATCATGTAATTTAATTCTCAATATCTCTAAGTGTTTTATGTAGCCAATAATCATGACAACATGAGGCCCATCAAGCTCTAACTCAAATATCTCACATGTTAAAATTTAATTAAAGATCTCATATATATATATTATTAACATATATTGATAAAGATCATAAATTTGAGACACCATATTAAAGGAATACATATCCTTATGTTTCTTTAGAATCTCATTGGACATTTATTAGAGAATGAAACATTGGATATTTGTTGTATCATCCAAAAGTTTTACATATATAGACAATTTTTTCTCACCATAATCTTCTCTAGGAACATCATGAATGTGTTTTTTCATTACAAATAATTTAATTTAATGGTCTAGAATAATGTGCACATGCCTTTTCCATATTTATAAATTTGTACAAGTGAGATGTTTATCCTTCCCATGTATGGATTACAATGATATGGATGACATCGTGTGAATTTTTATTTCTATAAATAAGAATATTATATTTTTTCTAATTTATCTAATTTCTCAAATTAGATGATATATATTTAATTTTTTTATATCACCCTATTTTGTGGAAACCTAATTTCCCCTGCCATTAGCTTTAAAATATCCCATTGTATGGATATTCTAGTGGCACGAACCATATTCCCCTTCTCAAAACCCATATATTTTCCCAAAAAGTTATTTGAAGGGTTTTAGGTAGGCATAATTTTTTCAACTACATTAACATACATTTCCTTGATCTAGTGAGAATACTCCCCCATAATAAAATACTTGATTTTTATTTCCTCATACATTTCTTCTTAGTTACACAAAGTCATACTTTGGTAGTCAACCCATGATGTGAACTAAGTTATGTCAACAAAAAACTCAAGTTATAATTCCTCGACAATAGAAAGAAACCTAAATTTTCTTGGTCAATCACTTTTATATATGGTTTGATTATAACTTAAGTATAGAAATTATATATCAAATTAATATATATAATTGATGGATTTTAATCGTTTTGTGTAAATTTCCCATTTTTTTATTACATGAATTTTAATATTATGTTAATTTTCATTAGTGATCTACCATGTATTTAATAATGATTATGTATAATCCAACTTATTTAGTTATATATTGTATATTTTTTTAATTCATTAATTCAATTGATCATGAAAAAACATCTGTAATTAAATTAACCATGCAACTTGATAGACATAAAATAATAAGAGTGGTATGATCATGAAGTTTTCCTAATGGTTTGTTTATATATAGAATGATAAAATAACTGTCAACCGAGGGGAAAACTCCTTGAACCATGACTTGGTTCAAGTTGAAAATTTCCACCTATCCACCCATGTATCTCTTTGATTTTTTCTCCTTGAATTAAAACATGAATTTCCTCCACTTTCATTGGAGATCTATTAATTACATAAGCTTTTACTCCCATGATTTTGAGGGGTACCAATGGATTGGTTTATAGGGTATACATAATATGAAACAGTGGGCACATAGACCCTTATATAATGAGAGGAGGGATGATGTAAAGACCATAATGTTAATTTAATAAAAAATTAAAATGAAACAAATATTATATAAAATTATAGTCTACAATAATGGTCATCTACAAAAAAGAAAATAATAATTAATTTATTAAAGTATAATTCATTACAAACCATTCTTATTTAAGAAAAATATTGCTCAAAATAATTAATTAACCAAATTATTTAATTAATTCTTCTATCTTAATTATCATAATTTTTTGTTTATATTTTCATAAATTATTATTTTAAATAAATAAAATATGTTATTTAAAATTAACTATGTAAAAATCATATACCATAGAGGCAACATAGAAAGTACCCATCTGAACTACCCAACATGTATGATTTTGGTATATTGTTTACTCATGAGGCATATAACATACATGTCTTATCATGTAATTTCAGGGATTATAATTTTAATTAAATTAATCATAGACACATCCTATTTATATATGATGTTATTTCATAATATGCATCGAGTAATCGATGTATTACAACTAATAAAAAAAATGTAGTTCAGAATATTACATAGAAATTGATTGGATATTGCTTGTATATATAACTCATCATATGTCTTGTAAGAGTCAAATAAATGAAACAAGGAAAAAATTATGAACATTTTTTAGTATTATAATAAATTAATTTTAAATTATGCATATTCAGGTAATATACACATTGTGTACTTTCCATTTACAATTCATGTGTAGTTAGTGGTCTTCTATCCATGAAACACACCTCATAAATGGGTGTGTTATTCTTCCATGGATATTAATAAAGTAAAAAATATGTACTTGGGATATACATTGTGCAGTATTTGAGTTGCATTATCACACACCACCCCAAAAGCCACTGAATTGGTTCCCTGATCTGGCATACCACAAGGCCTCAAGAGTGCATCCTACTACACCAAAGGATATCGACTAGTAGTAAGGTAATGTGTGGTTTTTTTTAATTATATAACCTTGGGTAGAAGTATCTATTGTAGTATAAGTAATGAAGATCACATATATATATAAATCCTAATTAAACATCATAAATAATCTAAGAATGTTCTAAAATTACCACAATATTAAAATTCTACAATAATGGGTATGTTATATAGGCCATGGATCCATCATGGGAGAATCATGTAAAAGAAATTAAAATAACCAAAATAAAAGAAACAAGGAAAATACTCATAATCTAGATTCGAGTCCTCTTGGTCCCATCATCCAAACCCACAATGGCATGTTAAGCTAAACACTAGAAACATTAGGCTTTTCTTCAATCCTATAACCAACAACCAAATAGTTATATTTTCATGGTTACCCAAGTTCCATGGTGTCCTGAACAAGGTGTGAGAAATAATTAATCAGCCACCACCAATTGTGTCCCTAAATTAATCATTTTGATATAAGACTATATGTGTAAGTTCCCTATGTTAATATTTTAAGAAATATAAAACATTTTATATGAATTAAATAAGAAACCAATGATCCTAATGTTCTTGATGACACTAGAGATCAAATTGATAGTTTCAATATTTTGGTATATGTCTATGATCAACCCACCCTATTTTGTTCATTGTTGGGTTGTCACTAAGAATGTATCAATGACTGTAAAAACCATACATGACAACATGGATTTTAGGTTTTATCCTTCCATTCCAAGTAGTGAGAATAACTAAATGCAATTTGAGCTCTCATCCAAGAATTCACATGGAATATATACTCTCATCACAACATTCTCTCAATCATTAGACATCACATGGAATCTGGACAATCATCCTAGGATTTGGGTTGAATTAGAGATCTCATCCCAACATTCCCAACCATAAGATATCACACCTGTCTATTCACTCCTTCTACCATTCCAAAGTTATTATGAATCACATTAAATCTACTCTCTCATCCATGTATTCCGCATCATCAACAATAAAGTGTAATCCAGGAACTCATCCCATCATTCCCAGGTAATATGCATTAAATGGAATCAAAGTTTTTCATCCTGAAATTCTTGATTAACATGAATTAGACATTTTCATTAAACTTTAGTGTTTTCAATAAATAATTCAAAACATAAACCACATTTTAAAGCATCACATAAAATTATTCATTATTATCTATCAATCCAAAACTACCCAAGTCATTTGAATCCATAAACATTGCTTCATTTTTTTATTAACAAAAACATTCAAAAAAATTGGTTTAAAAATATATTGACTAAATTTTTTTAAAACCCACATCATGATTTATAATGAGGGAATTACCACTAACTAATACATTTGGGTTTTTAACTGGCCCAATTCTATTTAAAAATTTGATATTTTGGTAATTCCATTTTAAACCCATCGAATTGATTCAAAATGAACTTTATTACAAATTCAAAATTAGTACCATTACATATTCCAGTTAAATTTTAAATAAAAAAAATTATATTTTCAATCCAATTCTAAAATCAACTTATTTAAAAGAGGATATACTTTGAATCGCCATTATTATGGTTTAAGGAATGGTTAAAGGGTGATTTATTTATGGAAAACTATAATTTAAAAATATTAAATCAAATTAAGTTCAAGTATGAAATGGATGAATCACACACTATAGGAATACAACATAAAAAGGAATTGGGTAAAGATAAATTTACCACTTACCTCATAAATAGTGAAGCCCAGTCACTAAGTACTAGCCTCTAGTTTGGTTTGAATCAAAATAAAATTAAAAGGTTTAAAAACACACCAAAAATAGGGTATATTATACCTAAATGGTGATGTATTACTAAAAAGTGAAATAAAAGTATAAAATATGAATGAAAGTCATTTCCTTACCTCAAGAATTACATCATATCATGATAAAGATAAATAAAACACTTGAAGGATGTGGACCACCCATGGAAAAGGGGAGAGGTTTCTATATGTTTGGAGAGGCCTACTAGATAAAGGAAACCCAAAACCCCACAAAAGATGAGAGGGGGGGTTGCCTAATAAATTATTGGTAGGCAAGTTCTCTTGTATGGTATTTATAGAATTCTTAGTACTCCCCCACACCTGATGTGGGACTCGTAATGGAATGTCAAAGAGTTACCAGTAAGGGTCACAGAGTGAAGCTATATAGCTAATGGATTGTGATTAATACCATATCAAAAACCAAAGGGAGATCTATAAAATCCTAAATCCTACAGCACGACCCTTATAATTACCTGAGTGGTTTGACTCTAGTTCTAGTTGTAACAACTGGTGATGTTATAGGTTTTCATCATTAGAATGGATTTGAATTTTTAATCCTAATGCAAATGGAATTTCATGAATTAGGACTAAAATAATAATTCTAAGTCATTAGTAATATTTAAGAGATTATTTTGGATATTTTTTGAAGAAAGACATGTGTTTTGTGGTGTTCAGGTGGATTTTAGAATGGGTCAAGGTGACCTGGTTGTTGGTTTTTGTTATAGGGGACAAACTACAACATATACAAGGGACATTTTGGCATAGTGTCTAATAAGGGATTTTTTTTTAAAGGATAAGCAATCATTGTTTCATGGGAGATGGTGATTCATATTTTTGGCATTTATGGGGAAAGGATAATACCATTTATTTATAGTTATTCCATGGTGGATCCTCAAGTGGTATGGCCCTCATGTTACACAAGGGTGGGTTGTACCATAACTTAAGGGCCATGTTGTAGCATTACCTTATTTTAGGGAGACCATGGTATATCATAGAAGTTCCATTCCATGGGGGTGGCCTAATAGGTTGGCCAACTTTACCTATGGGGACCATCGATGCCAAAGTCAAAAAGGTCATTTTACAAAGTGACCTATATATTGGAAAATAAATTATGGTTATTATGTCATTTTTATGGTCTAGGAGTTATGTATTTTTTTCAACGATTCATTCATTAATTTCATGTGGGTCCTATTTGGAACCCCCTTAAAAATCCCCTCATTCTATTCAATGGAATAAGATAAGAGGATCCATATTTTCCTCTTTAACTCTCATATATTCTAACCCTTTGATCTATGTGGTTTGAAAGGATTTTGTTTTGTCGATTATTAGTAAGATACCTCACTTTATCTTTTTATTTTTTCCAATATGTTTTTATTTCTATTTTTTTCCCAATTCTGATTTTAAGAGATGGTTTCAGTAAAGCATGGTGAGATAAACATGTTTGATGCGGGTTATTTTTTATACTTATAAGGGAGATCCCAATAAGAGGTATTCATGTTTCCTTTATTGGTTCTCCTTAATGTATTCTTTACTAAAGATTTATTTCATTTTTGTCATGATTTTTGGGTGAAATTGGCCATTGATTTGGGTTTTAATTTGATTATTTTTAGTGGATTGGGTCTGGTAGAATGTTGTGAGTAGAACGAACCTTGTTTCTTGTCGTTTTGTCACTATGAGGTTTTCTAGTGAGTTTGTTTTCTATTATATAGATTTGGGATTTGGGATTTAATTGTTTTGTTTAATAATTTGATGGAGCTTATTGATGAGAAGGGTTCTTGTTGACTAGAATTAGGTCAATATGATATTGGAATAGATTTACTGATCACCAATTAAAGTAGATCTACTTTATTTTATTGAGTCACTTACTCATTTTGTGATTTTATATTTGTTTTTCATCATTATTATTATTGTGTGCATGTTTCAGGACTTGTGTGATCGTGCCCATAGGCTGGGATGGGATCAAATAATCCTAATAATTAACATTGACCATATAAGTTTATAAATGGTTTAACAGTGATTCCTTGGTTAAATGATCATTAGTGTCTATATTTATGGTTTACATCGTGGTGTGAGTAAGTTTTCAAAGATAAATAGATTTTGTTTTTTAAAATGCATTTTTAAAAAAGGGTTTGACTAAATTGAATTTCAAAAGAAAAGTGAGGATATGAGAAATGGGTTTGAAAATGGTATTTCAAAATGATGTGGTATTTTATAAATACCATTTGATGTTATTTTATGAAAATTTCTTAAGTTAATAAAAATACATGTGATACCTTTTAAAAATGGTTTTAAATTATAATTTTGTCTAGGTTTTGTAGGTAAATTTAGATGGTATTTATTGGTTAGTTTTATTTTGTTTGAAGATGTATAAGTGATTCCCCATTTTTAAAATTAGGTTTTCATTTTTTTTATTTATATTGACCCAAAACATCTATATATATTATCAAATTATTTTTAAATATAAATATCCAATATGTACCACCCAAAGATCACGAGTCCTAGTCTATTTAGAATAACATGTTCATAATACATCAATAGAAAAATAAAACAATAGAACCTTATTTTCTTCCCCATAATGATCTTCTACATTCATTTGATCTCAAAATACATTTTAAGATAACCAAGGGAATACATTAAAAAAATGGGTGAGCTAAAAATTGAATTAATGGAATAAAAATGATAAGGAGTCGTAAATTGTGAGATAAAAGTATAACATGATATAATAAAAGAGAGTACACATGATTAATATCATGTGAAAATAACATAAAAACGTTATAATAAGATCATGGAATCATATAAAATGTGGAAAAAACATATAACATGACATAAAATGAGTCAAGGATAACTGGCTAGACAATATCACATGGGGGACGAAGTCTCATAATGGATTAAATTTACTCGCAAATCCCATAAATTAAGCCTCCTAAGATAAATATATACCAAACGATATAGATAGATATATAGACACCCTGTTCATAACATGTTAATTATTTATCTATTCAAAAATAATAAATAAATCACAAGGCATAATATAAAATTTTCTCTTGGAAAAAAAATTGGTTGCATAATCTTGCCTCAAATCATAATCAAAAGAAATTTCATAATAAAGGAATTTAAGGAATAAACATAAGGAATGGGTGACCCCATAAAAGTAAGGGAGTACATTTAACACCACGTTATTTCAAAGTATGTATATTTTTAAAAAAAATTAATGTCGTTTATCGTATACATTTAATGAAATTCTAAGAATAATAGAACCATGATATACTGTTATTTTTAACATGATCATAGTCACCTATACATTGGAGTGGTGTTATTGAATGAGATTAAAAATTTTATTTAAATATTTTTTACACCTTTTTATATAATTAATTCACTTTTTACTAATTAATTAGAAATTAAAATAAAAAATTGAATAAAAAATATGTGTTTTATAAAATCTATTTATATACCCACAATATAAATTTATCTTAATAAATTATATTAATAAATATTAGAGAAATATATTAATCAAATTTATATATTATATATTCAATAAAATGGATTTAAATTCATTAAATAATTTTTATAGATTTAATATAAGAATAAATCCAATTTTAAGCATAAAAACTATATTTTACTAAAAGATAATTTTGCCACATTTTATTGGCGCACCTATTTTAAAACTAAATTATTAAACTTTTATACATTTTATAAATTTTATTTGAAAGAATAAACTTAATTTTTTAAATAATAATATTAAAATTTTCATAGGGATAATTGTTTTTATTTTTCTCAGAAATTTCATTTTTTAGGAATAGTGAAAAATAATGGATTTTAATTGAAAACTGACTTTTCATATAAATAATTAATAATGTTAAATTCTATTTTAAAATAGTTTTAATGTCACAACAGTTCTATGAAATATATATATATTATTACAATTTTTTCATTTAAATAATTTTCATTTTTAATTTTTATATCAAAACATTTCAAACTATTGAGCATTTTCTCTTTAAACCTTCTTTGTCGACTCGACAGTGGAATTGATTCTAAAAATCATTTTACCAATTATGTGCAATGAATTTGTTAAAATAGATTATATATTCTTAATTATTAGTTGAAATTTATTTTTTGAGGTCATTTTCATTTTGAGGAAAAAAATTTCTTTTGTAAGAAAAATATTTACCATAATATGGGTAAAATAATGTAATAGGATAAAGTTAAAGTTAAAAGCTTAAGATAACTAAATCCTTCAACATTAAATATTTTATAGAAGCTTTTTTGAAAATAATAAAACATTAAATTATTAGTTATCATTCAAATTCATGGGAATTAATTCATCCCAATTGTGTTTGTCGTTAAACATAAAATAATCATTATTTAACCCCTAAAAACCACCCCTCATCAAGTAAAAATACCACTCCTCACCACCCCATTTCTCCTAAAAATACATTAATATACTAAAATATATACCTATAAATATACTCCAAACTTTCCCCATTTTCATGCTCTTAAAGTATCACTAAAATTAGAATTCTAATTTTATAGGGGATCCTTCAAGGAGTTGATATTCAAGAGGTAATTTAATCAAACCAACTCTCTTTTTTTTCTTTTCTTATTCAAAATTCTCTACACCTACATCATATATAAAATAAAAATAACACCATAATCATTTAAATATATGATTTTTATGTTTATAATTTAATATATTATATTCATCCATTTTATTACCTCTTATTTTTAAAATAAACAAAACCATCGTCCAAATTCTGGCAATTAACTGTCTCCGTGAATAATGATTTTTCATTTTCCATTTATGTATTCAAGGCTTGTAAAAAATATTTTTATAGTTATGTAAAATTGTAAAAGATAATTTATGACCTATTTAATTTTCTATAACTAATATATATACATAATATTAAATAAATTTATTCTTGTACATGATGGTTGGAGAACCTCTGAATAAACTAAAAATTTAACATTACAATTTGATCAAATAAATAATCCTCATGTCATAAATAAAAAATATATAAGGAAACAGTTACAAATTATAGTAATTCATGAATTTCATTTAATTTTCACTTCATGGGTTTTGTTTCAATTTTAATATAAAATCCACAAATATACACAAATGAACCGATCATGAAACCATGAAACCAACACACCCAAAATAAGGGAAATAACAAAATTTTATTATGGAATGGGTGGTAAGATGTCATAAATGTATCATATAATGTATTATTAAAATGAATATTGTAATGAAATGAATTATTAAAATTATTTAAACCATTATATATAAGGCTAAAGTATGCACCACTAAAGGGATGTGTGTGGTAAGGGTTTCTTGTCTCACTTTCACTTTTGTGAGATTTATGCCATATTCACTAATTATTTAGTATTTTTGGTGAATATACTACCCTTAGATATATCATATCGTGAATATAATTATAATCATGGTATTAAATGTCTCATTTGATAATTACTGCATTTATAGGAAATATGATTCGATTAATTACAAGAGATATGGGATTTTATTACTCAATATTCATTCATTGGGTTAAACTTCTATTTCATGGATTATGACATTATATGGTTGTGTGTGAAATGACTTTTGATTGTATTATGTTTTATTTCCAATTTTTATATGGATTTACTATTAATACACATAATTTAATCATTTGATTAATGATATGATCTCTATATGGGACTTCGTCTCAATTTCACTTCATTGAGGCATATTTTAATATTATGCACCTAAATTATTTTCTATGGTGTATATATTACCCCTAAGTTTTATTTATGATCATCATTAATTGAAAATTTCATTTCTCTTAAATATATATATTTCTTATGTTATGGATATTATTATTTCCTAAGTCATATAACATTTTTATATATGGTGTTTACTTTGAATTTTATTTGATTAAATGGGGAAACAATGTAAAATGTGTATCTTTTACTCAATATGGATATTTGATGATAATAAATATTTATTCATAAATTAAATAAATTATTTGTAATATAATGAATTATTAGGATATTCAAGAATATATGGAGATCATATATATATATATATATATGTATAATCCCTTTGATGCATCGGTAGTCCCACTAGACAAATCAATTGGACAAATTAAATGGATGTTTACCCATAAAGAATAAATTGTCTTATGAAAGGTCCTGACAGCAAAGGTATAATATGTATGGGAAACATGATATCCTATAATTAATAATTTCATTAATTATTCATTTATTTTTATATACAATATTTTTACTATGATATTATCCATGTATTCAGATTTTGCAAAAGTTATTGATAAAATTGAACGAGTGTGTTCGGTAATTTTACCTTTCCAGGTTGTTTATACGTTATTGATTTAATTAAAATTCCATTTTACTCAACCTGTATTGAGAATTAATGCTCACCCTTATTTTTTTCCATTCCCATGTTTATGAAGAATATATCATTCAATGGTTTTTTAAGGGTACAGTTATAAGATTTTATTCTCTATTAGGTTTTATTTCTTATTCCCTATGTAAAATGGTTATCATGTATGTAAAATAGTTTTTCAAAACTATGGAACTATTTGGAACTTTGGGATTTGAATCTTTTATCTATGCTGATATAATATAGTATGGAACTATATCTGGGATACTATGGTTGGGGTCATTACATTTGGTATTAGGGAAAGTTTAATGGAAAGCTAAGGAACTAGATTTAGGAAAATAAAGAATATATAATGAAACCCTATAACAGAATTTGGAAATACTCCCAAAGAAACAAAACCTATTATTTAGAGATTATTTATACCAAAATTATCAATTTACAATACGTATTTTTTATATTACAATTTTTTTCCTAATTTTATGACTTAATACAGTGTATGAAATTATTTAGGAATCACACTTAGTAAAAGTTATGGAAAAATATCAATGCATGTGTTCTATGTAGGGATTCCTACCTAGGAAAGATAATGATTATGGATCTATAATATCAAATAAAATAGAAAAACTTATAAATATATTATTCAATATTAATCAGGTTATGAATAATAACATTATCCATATAGGGCATCATTATCCACAACATGGTGTAACAATGTTAGGCCACATTATGTGATAACAACCTCCATAATTCAATGGGAGTAAAAAACCATTTATAGTTGAGAAATGGATAAGTTCTTTATTGAAGATATATATTTGTTTGGGAAGTAAAGAAATGAATAAGGTTATCATGGAATTTTATCATCACTTGGGGGATACATATAAATGGTGGTCATTGATTAAATACATTAAGGATGAATAAGTTATGGAAATCATGGAATGGAAGGATTTTTACAAAAGTTTCATAGAAAAACTTTTTCCTCAAAAATCATCAGAGGATATGGAGAGAAAATTATTGAGTTTGAGGGAAAAGGAGGATGAGACTGTTTTTAGTAATGAATCTAGCATCAAAATGTTATAAAGGTATTCCATAGACAACAAACTTCATCAAAGGATAAATATTTATTATTTCTTTAATGGGATTGAACCAATCCTTCAAATAGAAATAGTCTCCATAAAGTTTACAACAAATGAGGATATAATATAATTTTCTATTAAAGTGTAGAAATAATTCTCCATGTCTTCTGGTTTTAAGGGAGAGAAATATAATTAAAGTATATTAGAGAAAAATATATAATAGAATGAAAATAAAGGTGGATATTTTCATGTGTGATCATTATGTAAAGAAAAAAATGGGTACATACCTAAAGGGAATGAGACTTTATTATAAGTGTGTAAAGAAAAGGCCACCAGGATCATGATTTCAATGGAATAAAAGAAGATGTCACTTTTCAATGGATCAACTATAAGGATATGTGTCCCAAAACAAATGAATTACTAACTCTTCAAGGGAATATACGATAGAAGAATCCAAGGGATTATATTTAATCTTATGCAACGTATAAAGGTAATGTAGAATAATTGATATGATTCTATTTTTGGATTAATGAATTATATTCTAAAATTATCATTAATATTATACTTTTAATAATCAAGAGATATATAAGTATTTTAATGCGTTTCTTATTCTTTAATTATTTGGAAGCATGTAATGAATAATTCCAGTAACCTAGAGATGTGATTTTATTACATGTTGATCATTTTAAAAACATATGATTTGGGGAAGATACCACTAAATATGTTCTCGGTGTTAAGATAATAGTGACACATTCATTCTTATGGGATGTTATTGGTGACCATGAAATTGGTCATTTTTTATATGGTTTAGGTTAATTTTTTGGGTATACTCCATGATGGGATATATTTATCAATCTATGATTTTATTATTAGAAGTATTTTGGATTTCATTATGTTATTATGGTGATATAGATATTAAAATATTTTTTATATGACAGTAATAGTTACATAATTTTGTTTGGAGAATCTAATTTTTAGTTTATTTGGAATTTTAGTGGCCTTACTTCTAATTTTGTTTGGGGTCCGTGAATTTGGATAGACATATTTTGGATGAGTCTTAAGATTAAAAATATAGATAATTTAATAATATTAAATTTTGATATTATTGTTTTTTGATATCATATCCTACCATTTTCTTTCCTGTATATATTTAGAGACTGAATGAATGACTTGTGGATCTTATGAATAATTAAAGGGGCTTCTACTTTGAAAATATTACCTTGAATATCCATTTTCAGGCATATGATATGATGTGTAAATATATTTAAGCATGAAAAAAGAGTAATACTATACTTATGAGATGAAATAATGTAATTGAATCTTCTAAACTGATTTTAAAATAAACTTTTATCCTATTACCATCATTTCAGCTGATATTGTCCGAACTATTTTGTCTATGGTTTTGTGGTCATTAAACATTCAATGACCATGTCCTATTTTATTAACTATAAGAACTTGATAGTTATATTTTTCTTCCATGTCTATGTTTTCACTTCACCCTGATTTTATCTAATTCAAAATCCAAATTTTTTTGTGGCCTTCACATTCCCCTTTCCCTATTGTTAAGGGGATTTTTTATTAACCTTATTTATGATATGGGTTTCCCACAAATAAATTTCCAAGAATCAACCTTTTATTTTCGAAGTTAAATTTTAAATTAAAAGGATTAAATTTATTGAAAGGTGGGTAATTATACACTATAATATTTTTTGGTATCCCTATTTTTTCAAAAATTTAATCTCTTTGATAGCATACGTTACATGCAACAATGAGCTTAAACAGCCCACTAATTATTATTTTTACACGGTTTCTATCACCTAGCCATTGAAATGGTGGGAATAACTTAGATTAGTAAAATTATGAAAATATATTTTAAACTTATTTAAAATGAAATCATTTTTCACCAATTAATAATAAATGAATATAAAAAATAAATTAGACAAAAAGGGTGTGTTTTTATAAAATAAACTATTTTCTTGTCTACAATGGAATTTTCTCTTAATAACTTGATTTAATCACAATTTATGAAACATTTTTAAAAATATAAATCATATATATTCTATAAAAATGTTTTTAAATTCATCAAATAAGTTTTAAAAGATTTATATAATAAAAAATCTAATTTTAAGCATAAAAAGCTATACTTTTATAAAAGGAAATTTTTACCGCCTTTTAATGGCACAATTATTTTGAAACAAAAGATAGAAAATTTTATACATTTTATTTTATAAAATAAAATTATTTTTTTAAATTACAATATCAATATTATATTAGGGTGAATTTTAATTATTTTTATGACAAGTTTCATTTTTTATGAACAGTGAAAAATTATCAATTTTAATTGAAAACTGGACTTTTCATCTAAATTATTTATAATGTAAAATTATATTTAAAATTGTTTTTAAAATAAAAATATTTAAATTATAAATATATTAATAAAAATTAATTTGTTAAAATATTTTTCAATTTAAATTTTTATATAAAATTACTCCAACCTTTAGGGAATTCTCTCTTTAAACCAGCTTTATCATCTCAATTGCGTGATAATTTTTAAATATCATTTTACCAAGTATGTGAATTTAATTTGATAAAATAGATTTCTTATTTGGATTCATAAGTTACAAATTAATTTTTTTGTTCATTTTCATTTTTATTTATCAATGGTTACCATTGTAAAAAAAATTATTGCAGCATCTGTAAAATAACATAACAGGTTAAAGGTAAAAGGTAAAAGCTAACAATACCTAAAAATAGAACATTAAATGAATTTTAAAAGTATTTTTATATCCTAATAATTCTTTTAAAATGTTTATTATTATCTAAATTATTTTTAATCAAGGCCACCCATATGTGGTTTCCTTTAAACAAAAACTAATCATAATTTAATCACTTAATCCATCCCTCCTCATGTATAAATACCAACCCTCACCAACCCATTAGTATTTATAAGACATGAATCTACTAAAATATCTGAAAAAACCTCTCCATAAAACTATACCCATGTCCAAGTTATTTTAGTTTTACCAAATGACCAATTCCAAGTTCTTTAAGGGATCTTTTAGGGAGGTGATATTAAAGAGGTAATTTTCTCAAACTAGCGCTCTTATTTCCTTTTCATATTATCCTTTATCCTCACCTCCATATCACATCAAGGCATAATGACTCCAAGTTAATTTATATATAGAAATTTTATTTTTATAGTTGAATATATTATATCCATATCTTTTATTACTTCCTCCAATTCAATGAAATAAAACCATTATCCAAATCATAATAGTTAACCATCTCCATGAATACCTATATTTAATTTTCTATTATTGTATTTGATGATTGTCATAAAAATATTTATTTTGGTTAATTATTATTTTAAAAGTTATATTATTTCCAATTTAATGTATTGTAACTAATATATAAACATAATATTAAATAAAAGTAAACTAGTTCATAATAGTCAAAAAAACGGAATAATAAACTAAAATTTTATCATTAACATTTTATCATATGAATCACCATAATTTCAGAAATAGAAAGAATATATAGGAACCTTTAATATTATAGACTTTCATGAATACCATTTCATTTCACTTTTTGAGTTCTATTTCTATTTTATAATAAAATCAATTAATATACAAAAATGAACTGATCATGAAACCATGAAACGAACACACCCAAAATAATGAAAATAATGGTATTATATTAACCAATGGTTGGTAAGATGTTATCAAAATATCGTATAAGGTATTATGAATATTATTATATTCATTTAATGACCTAATTGAATTCTAAAAACTATTATGTAGGTAGTTAAAGTATACACCACTAAAGGGATGTGTATGGTATGGGTTTCTTATCTCACTTTTACTTCTATGATATTTATGTCTTACTCACCACTTATTTCTTGTGTGTGGTGTATATAATTCCCTTTGAGGAATCATATCATTAACCCCATTATCTTTATTCTATTAAATTTTTTATTTGATAATTATTACTTTTATGGGGCATACGATTCGACTGATTACAAGTGGAAATGGATTTCTTTACTCAGTTTTCATTCATTTGGGTAAACTTCTATTTCATTGGTTATGTAATTATAAAGAGGTATTTAAAATTAATATTGATTATATTATATTTTATATTCACTTTTTTAATGTGGATTTACAACAAATATAAATAATTTATTCATTTTATTAACGATATAATATTAGTAAGGGACTTTGTCTCGAATTCACATAATTGAGGAATATTTTAATATTATACACCAAATTTATTTTCTATGGTTTATATACTACACCTTATTTTTATTTATTATCATAATTAAATGAAATTTTAATTTCTATTATATATCATTATTTCATGTATCATGGATATGATTATTACCTATGTTTTATTACATTGTTATATATGGTGTTTACTTTGAATGAAATTTGATTAATTGTGAAAATAATGTTAAATTAATATATTTTAATATAAAAGATAATTTTTTTGATAATTAATATTGATTCAAACATTAAATTTATTATTCTATACATAATTAATATAGTGGAAACACAATAATGTGTGGGGACAAAATATTGAATAGGACCTCGACGCATTGGTTGTCGTGTGAGACAAATAAATTAACTAAATTAAATAGGTTTTTACCCATAAATAATAAATTTTCTTGTGAAATGTATATATGGTAGAGGTATTATGTTCCTAGGAAACATAAAGTTTAATAATTAATCATTTCATTAACCATTCATTTATTTTTATTCAATATATTTTGAATGTGATATTATTCACGGATTCAGATCATGAAAAAGTTATCGATTAAATAGAATGTTTGTGTTTAGTTATTTTGCCTTACCATATTGATTTTGAATTATTGATTCAAGTTATTTTTTCATGTTCACAACCTTTACTGAGCATTTGAGATCACCCTTATTTTGTTTCCTTTACTTAGGTTATGAATAATATATAATTGAATGGGTTTTTAAGGAAGTGGTTTATGATATTTTTTATATGTTTTGTTTTATTTTCTATTCTTGATATAAAATGGGTATAATGTATGTAATATTTTTTCCCAAAAACATCTAAACTGTTTGGTCTTTTGGGATATGAATCTTGTATCTATAAAAATATAACAAAGTAAGGCATTTCCTCAAGGCTAATGGGATCAGTGTCATTATATAATAAGATATTTATATATGTGAGAGGCATATATACAAAATATAGAAGTAGTAAATAACCTAAATGGTTTTCATCATTGAATAAAATTACATTAAAATATTATATGTATTGTTTGATGTGAAAAATGATCTTTCACATTAAATAACTTCTTTAAAGTATAAAAAATATCAAATAGTATAGAAAACATTTTATTGTGAAATAAACATGGAAACATATAAATTATGATTCAAATAACTTAGTTTTCATTATGTAGGGTAATTCTATACTTGTCGTATAAATTATAAATCATTCCTTTTACACTGTTAAAAAAAGGTTAAAAAGTACCTCATTCAGAAACTGACAAGAATATTCATTTTAAAATGTTTTTTAAAAAGTAAAACATGAATAAAATTTTATTTATTAAATAATTTTGAGAATGTTAAAGATTTTCCTTGAAAATAATTTTCTAAAACGTGGATATTGAAGGAAACATTTTTTCCACTAAATAGAGAAATGTAGTAAAACTTTCATTAAAACATTTCCTCAATAATTTTAATTAACAAATAGAGGAAAATTATATTATAACATAAAATGTTTATGAATAACTAGATGAGATTTAAATATATTGGTTTTATGGTTCGAATATCAAACAATTCCTCTAAGGGAGACTCAACATAAACAATCCCAAATAATGATAAGATTATGAAATAAACACTTACCACTTTGGAATATTTTTACTCATAACCCAAATAAAATATTTAACCTCAAATGAAACTTTAAATACCATGAAGTTATAAATATTAATTATATATCATTAAAATGGTTATTAGGTATATGACATAAAATAAGTAGGTCGTGAATATGGAATAAGTCTTATTGAAGTTAAACTGAGACTAGAAATCCCTTACCTCAACTCTCGACATGTCGTGTATGTACATTATATCGTGTATAAAAAAGTTATATCAATTTTATTTCTTAATTTCCTTTTCCATGTTTAGTACCACATACTAAAACCATTTAATTATTTAGTTTTAATGAAATATTAGGTTATTTATTCAATTATGTCGACATGGACTGTTTTGAGGATGCTTAGTTCAAAATTTCAAAACGGTGTCGGTGTGATAACCATGATCAAAGGGTTCGTTGTTCCACCATATCTTGAATAATATTAATGGAAAATTTATAATTATTATATATCATTTAAAAATGTAAAACTAATTATGAAATATAGTTATTGAAAATTAATTATGTTACAATCATTGAGATGGTAGGTCGTACATACTCATAAGTTACATTTCTATTTTTCAATGATCATGATAGAAAGAAGGTAAGTGATATTTTATCTTTATAAAATTAATTTAACTTAATAAACATAATATTATTTCTTTAAATATAATTAAATATACAATCTATTTGAGGCAGTAACAAAAAATGAATTACATCACTTAATGAGAGAGTAGTCTGTAGTACACACGAATGATGTTATTATTTTTCAATGGATGGTATGGAAAGAAGGTATATGATATGTTAAATATTAAAAAATATTAATATTAAATTAATATAATATAAAAATATTAAATCCATCATCATGTACATCCTTGATATGCCATGATAGAAAAAAAAAATTACCTCATTTTTTGGGGTGATAGTCCTCTATACACACAATAGGTGGATTTGTTTCCCAATTGATGGATAGGGAAATGGATAAATATAATTTCATAAACATGATAAAATATAAATATATATATTATATTGGTGTTATTATATTTTAATTTTAAAGACATAATTGATTGTGGGAAAGTAGAAGTTAAATGATAGATCTCGGTGAAGATGATTAGCATTGCTTAAAAGAACCTCCTTTCGAACTCTTATTACTGACCATAAGGTTAGTATTCTAGGAATATCATAAAATCAAGAATTTATATAAATTATTTTTATAGATAATATTACATGTTTTTTTAGTCAAATTTCTTGATATTTGTGAATAGGTTATGGGAGTGTATCCATTTTATAATTGAGGAGTGGCATTTTAGTAAATACCAAAAAATATTCAATAATGGGAAGTACCTCTCAATCCAAGAGACGTAAAAATTTATAGATAATGGATTTAAGGGGTTATATGGTCAATAATCACCACCACCATTCAAATACAATTTTCTTATAACATTTGTTCCTTTTCCCTGTTTAGTTTAATCCCATACACACGCACACAAACAGGTAAACTGATATTAACATTAACTATAGTAATAGATTTTTACTCTATTCACAATTCATTAGGAAAAAAATACGTATTAATTATTACATATAAATAATAATTCTAATTAAAAACATTGAATTCATTTTATTAAATTCTATTCATAGAAGTGGTAGAATTAAATTTACAATTAAACCCACAAAATGAGTCGAAAACAATGTTTTATGTAATGTATTTGTCAAGAATAAGAAGATATCACATTAACTATATGACTAAGTAACATTCAATTAATAACTATATCTATAATATATAAATATAATTTAAATATCTCTTTCTTATGATTTAATTTAATTCATTAAAGTTGCTCGGCATTATTCACTTAAAAAGATTTTGCAAAAAACATTGTTTTTAAGCCTAAAAATATTTTTTTCTAAAATGATGAAAATTATCATTAAAAATGAAATTAATTTTATTAATATAAATAATATGTATCATATATAAATTTAATTCTAAAACCAAAATATTTTGGTACTTTTAAATTACTTTATTTAATCAAAATAAATGAGAGTATTAGAAAAATCAAAAAAAATCCCTACTCACCGATAAATCAGCCTTTTTAAAAAATCCAAAACATTTCAAGTACAAGATAATTATTGGTAAGTGAAAATAGGGAAATATAATAAAATTGAAAAATATTATGCATATTCATATAGATAATTGATCATAAGAAATTGAATGATCAAGATAAATGAAATGACCACCAAACTATAAATATGGGATGAATTCAAAATCAATTTATTCATCATATTTGAAATTAATAAGATACAATTTTCATTTTAGGATCATTATCCTAGATATGAGATATTCTTGTGCTATTATGATACATAACACTAAAAAATATACTTTATATATTTTTATTTCATAAAAATTATTAATTTTTAGTTGTGCTTTGATCAATTTCCACTTCACCTCTTACTCTAAGGAATGAATATCCAATATGAATTTTTTATGATTAAATAACTAAAATTAACTTTTAACAGATCTTATGATAAATAAAAAAGTAACAATTTGTTCATCCTATATTCATTGAAACTAAAATGGTTAGTACAATATAAGATAATATCGAAAATGAATCTGAATATACTAATCTCCCGAATTCAAAAAAATAACAAAATTTTAAACATAGATCATTTCTTTCATAAATAATCATATATCTTATATAACCTCAATAACATATAAATGAAATAAGATTTAAACTCAACTTTTATCTCATTACATTCAACTTAAATCCCTAAAAACATAATATAATTCTTCCAAAATAATCATTTTTGTTAAACTTAAAGGTTATATGTATCTCATCCCATTTAAACATTCCCAAAATATCATTTCTCACCTCAAAATCATAAGAATTCCAAAATATTTGATCCTATAATATGTTTTCATAAATCATATTATTATTTTACCACCGATTCATTTAAGTAAAAAAATTCAAAATAATTAATACACCAGGAAAACCAGTTGTAGGTAGTGGAACCTTGTCACCCTTGGGGTTTAGGGTCAAGACCTATGGCATTTCCCAATGCAATGTGTTGTCATCCAAATTGTTTTTCCCTCATTTCTATAAAAATATTAAATGTAAAATTCATTATCATATTTAGAATTCACCTTCATCCAATAATGTTCCCAATAATATGACAAATATGTTTAAAAATAACATTAGTTGTTAAATCACTTTTTTTAACCTCTAATTTTTTCTATCCAAAATCATTATTTTCACTAAAATAAAATAATTTTTATTATAAAATAATTACCCCAACATAGAAAACATATCAAATATTACCTTTTCCTAAATCATTTTTTTTCATATAATATCCCCATACCATTAAATCGCCTTTCTATTTCATTAGTACCATTCAACTTATCCTTGAATGTACTTAAATAAAATATATTACAGAATGATCCATAGAATTTTCAAGATTATAATAACTAAAATACCAATAATAAAAATACTTTTACAATATTATAAACAAATTCTAAATCTTAAAAACATTAAAAATTACACATCAATGATTTTCATAACATAGGTCATTGGGAATTTACTCTTTGATTAGGGATTTGACATTGATGATAACAAAGTTTCCTATATCAATGTTATTTAATTTCTAGTGGTTTCTTGGGTTGAAATTTTTTTACCAACATCTCTTTAACAAGTCTCTCCATTTTTTATTCCAAAATTATTATATTTGTTCGCTAATTTTCAACAAATAAAGAATATTCCAGTTCCTTGTGTTATTTTACATAGTGTGACTTCCCACATTTATTACATATATGAAATTGAATCTCCTTTTCTTTATCATATTTTACACTTAGACATCCATAATAATCCATCCTTCTCTTCATTTAAGTGTTTTTAAATTTAACTATATTGTAATTGTTTTCGTAATTCAATATATCTCATTAGGAAATATAACAAGATCTTTAAATTTATTCCCCATTAACATTGGAATGTCTTTATGTAAATCTTAAAATTTATAATCACATTTTTTGGCATGATTTCTCATATTTCCCACCATTAAATTATAATAATATTTGAAACAATATGACAATTTATTAATATAAACAAGGGAAAATTTTAAGACAAGAAGGAATAACTTATAAAAGATAATTATATCCTGACTTATTAATCTCTAGGTTTCAATATATTTTTTTCATGGTAACACCTCAAATAATTTTTTTAACCAAAAAATTTGTCCACGTCCCTTATAAGGGTTCATAAATATTCTTTTAATTTCTAAAACACATACCTCAAAAGTGTGAAACTAGGTGTGCAGTAAGGCCTATGGTCATGCAATAGGTGATTATAAATTCCTAGTCAGTGTTCCCTTTTCAAAGTTATTTCCCCTATAAACAACTATGTCAAAGCCACATCCACTATTATTATCCAAACAAGGATTTAATTTGTTGAAAACAATCCAATATATTGATCATAAAAGTTCTCAGATATTACCTTATACATATAATTATACTTAGACTTATCCCTAGGGATTTTAATAAATTATTCTATACCTAATCCTCAAATATTACTATAAATTTCGACGATATACCAAATATAGATACCGAATAATTTTACACATATTATCACATTATTTTTAAACACAAATATCTAATAAATAAAACACAAAGATCGCGAGGCCTAGTATACGTGGAAGACTACCTTTATAATAAATCAAAATGAGGATAAAAAATTGATATATTCATTTTATTTTCCATAATGACTTCTTAAATACATTTTATATTATAAAACTTCATAGGATATCTAGAGGAATTCATAAAAGAAAGGGGTTTTATAAAAATACATTTAGGGAATAAACATGATAAGGTATCATAAGTTATGAGTCAAAAGAATACCGTGATATCATCAAAAAAGGATCAAGAGTAATCAAAAGGGAAAATAAAATAATGGAAATGGTGTCATAATATCATTTAATCATGGGAAATCTGTTAGTAATACATTACATGATATAAACAAGAGTCAAGGAAAAATTCCTGATCAATATCAGATGGTGGAAGAAGTCCCATAATTTATTAGGTTTACTCCTGAATCCCATACAAGACACCACATGAGACTAAAGATTTACCCAATGCATTAGAGTGATATCTATGAACACCCATCATAATATTTTCATGATTTATGTATGGAAAAAAAATTAAATCAATAATAATTAATGACATAATAATTACCAATGGAACGAAAATGGGTTGCATAATCTTTCCTCTTTTCATAGTGAATGTAAATTTTATAATGATGGAATTTTAGAAATGAACAAAAGACATGTATTAACCACTAAAATATTGGGATAATTTGTTACTTATATATTTTAAAGACACAGACACATATATATATATATATTAGAATCTATCCATAACATCAAATGTTGTTGTTGTTGATGAATATAAACATAAAAGATTACATGGAATATTTCTTGAAAAAAATACCCATTAAAACTGAAATCCCTTATTAAAAAATTGAAAAAATAAATAATATTATAGAAAAAAAAATCTTTTAAAATAAATTTGTAATATTATAAATTAATCATAAAGTAATTTAGTGGTAATGATAGTGGTTAATTTTGTACATGTTTTGTAAGTTAAAAAAACATTTCCAGCATGTATTTGTAAGTAGGGTAAAAATTCCATCATTACGAAAATAACAAGAAGATAAATTTCAAAATATTTTCTAAAAAATGGTAAAAATATAATTAATAAATCATTTATATAATGTTAAAAAAAAATTCAGAATATTTTTATATAATATAGATATAAAATAAAAGTTTTTTTGATGGAAAAAAATAAAGTTATCTTTTTTTAAAAAAAATTCCTCAATAATTATAATAAAAAAGTTATAAAATAGTATTATTAAATTTAAAGTGAATGACTAACAATAAGAAAAGAAACTATATTGGTCTTAACTTAGTAATATCAAACAATTTCACTAAGGGAGACTTAAACATAAGCAGTCTAGAATAATGAAGAGATTTTGAAATAAACGATTACTATTTAAGAAACATTTGAATCATAACCCCCGTGAAAGAAGTAAATTCAAATGAAAATTGAAATACCAAGAATATAATAATATTTATAATATAACATTTAAATTGGTAGT
Source organism: Viscum album (assembly GCA_963277665.1). Taxonomy (NCBI): domain Eukaryota; kingdom Viridiplantae; phylum Streptophyta; class Magnoliopsida; order Santalales; family Viscaceae; genus Viscum; species Viscum album. The sequence goes on from CAUJRU010000204.1 coordinate 769,237, forward strand.
ATGTACACCACAAAAAATAAATACGTTGTGAATATTCCAAAAGTCTCATTGAAGTAAAAGTGAGACAAGAAATCCCTTACCTCAAGTCCAGACTTGTCATGTATGACATGTAAATCTTGAATAATAAAATTATCACAAATATTTTTTAATTAATAATCTTTATCATGTTTAATACTACACACATAAACCATTTAGTTAATTTTTTTTCATTATAAATTTATTTACTAGTTAATTTATGTCCACATTAGGTGTTTTGATGATGCTTAGTTTATATTTTTTAAATAGAGTCGGTGTGTTGACCACGGTCAAAGGGATCGTTATTCCATCATTTACAGAATTATAATGATGGAGTTATAATAATTTTTATACATAGATTATACTTTTAAAACCAACCATGAAATATAGTTATGAAAAATTAATTGTGTTGCTATCATGGAGACAAGGGACACACATACGCAAGGGTAATGTTCTCATTTTGCAATGATCAGGATGGAAATAAGATAACTATTATGTCATACATAAATAATAATAATTGTATCATAAATGATATGATATTACATTAAATAAACTTAAATATAAAATCCAACTTATGTCGAAATAAAAACCAAATCACATCACCTCAAAAGGGGTAGTCGACCTTACACAAGAACGATGTTATCAATTTTTTTATATAGTAATGTAAGAATTTATATGATATGTTATTTTTATAGAATTATTAATATTTTATGAATATAATATACAATTATTAACTAAATAATCCAAAAAATATGTGAGAGGTGATGGTGGAAAACCAATTATATCAGTTCGTGAGGCTGTAATCTGCCACACACACCAGCGGTGGTTTTGTTTCCAATTTTATGGAAGAGGAGATCGATAAATATTATGTAATAAACATTAAAAATTTAATTATCTAGGATATAATGGGGTCATTATATATGAATTTTTAGTACATAATAGATGTTAAAATATGGATCTTGATGAATATGATTACCTTCGCTTAGAAGAACCACCTTCAGATCTCTTATTAAATACCTTAAGGTTTGTATTTTGGGATACAATAAAATTTCTAGAAAGTGTATAAGGATATTGGGGAAGTTTTTTTGTGTTTTTTTTTTTGAAAAATGGTTCTATACGTGTGATTAAGTGAGATTATGGGTTCCCTTTTATAATTTTGGAGTAGTGACATTTTTGTAAATTGTCAAAACTATTCACCAATGGAAAGTCACTCTCAATCCAAGTTACTCCAAAATTGATTAATAATGGATTTTATGGGTGAAATGGTAGATAAAAACCTCTAATATTCAAAAATAAACCTATTTTAAACATGTTATTCTATTGAAATCTTTAGTTTAACCCCACATCCCATGGTAAATATGTTTTGACATTATCTATTTTAATAGATTTTTGTTATTTTTACTATTCATCATGTAAAAAAATTAGGTTGACTTTATTATATAATATTGATTCTTATTATTATAATTATGGAATCCATATTATAAAATTCAATTTATATAATTGGAGGAATATAATTTAAAATTAAATACTGAATATGTGTCCAAAAACATCTTTTTGAGTTATGTATTTTTTAGTCATAAGATGATCTTACGTTAACTATATGACTATTAATAATAAATAAATAACTAGATATATAATATATACATTTAGTTTTAATATTTCATTTCTAGGGGTTATTTTAATTAATTAAACTTTTTATAATTTATGCACTTAAATATAGTTCGCAAAAGAATGTGTTTTGGAGCATAAAAATAGTCTTTTACCAAAGCCATGAAATTTGTATATTAAAATGAAATTAATTAGATTATTCTAAATGAAATTGTAAATATTTATATATAATAATGAATAAAAATATATTAATAATTTTAAATTATTTTATCTATTTAAAATAAATTACAGTATTTGAAGAATCGATGATTTTTCACTATTCTCTAAAAAATCAATATTTTTAGAAAAATCGCAAAATTTTACTCAAAGTTAATACTGATATGATGATTTCATTAAATATTCTAATTTTAAAAAATAAAATTTCTTAATGTTAAAAAAATTAATTATAATATTTTCTCACAAAATAAATAAAAATTATTTTTGAATAAAATATATTCTTTTAATCATAAAATGATGTTACTAAAATTTGATTACTTTTATATTATAAATTAATAATAAATTTATATTATATAAAAACTTTATAGATACTTTTCATAATATGTTTATTTCTATTCATACCTCAAATTTTAATAGCTAGGTTATGAAGGCTGTGTTTAAATAATAATATTTTAATAATATATCATGGTCCATTTAATATCTATATTTTGTGTTATATATGATATCTAAAATGTTATTTTAAAATCATAGGGTGTTATATTATTTTTTGTGGTTTCTTGGTGCGTATATTGATTCATTATAATTTATGTCTATTGTTTTGGTCAGTGATGTGGCTTTTAGTATCAAAGTGGCGGGTTGGTCCAAATGGATAAGAAAAACCCTTTAGAGGGTATATACATGTTAGGAGGACCCTAGTGAATGCTCTTATAAGTGGGATGAGAGGTGAGGGGACACATCAAATGGTACTTATAAGATCTTGGCCTTTATGGTGTTATGTTCTTGTTTAAATTTTATTTTCAATCATCAAATTTTGTTTAATGAGAATTTTCTCGGCAGTATGGTGGTCTTAGGGGGTCTATCAATGGTTTGGTACATGAAAGGATGGAAACATGTTTCATCTTATTCAAGACGCATGGTTAGAACACAGTTATGTAAACCACATGACCTTCTAAGTAAAATTGTGCAGCCTTCAACAAAGGCATTCTTCGTGGTTAAAGCTTGGTTATTGAATCCGTGCATCCTTCCCAGGTAACCGTGTGAATCATAAACCTCTTGGGAAGAGGAGGGAACATGGATGGTGCATGGTTTGGAAAATTGTGTGGGAAAATTTTTCACCCTTTAAAAAAATGGGAATTCTTAGATTTTCCTCCTCGGTATTATTTATTCCCACTTGAGCTCCCACTTATTTCTTCCCCTATTAACCCTATAGATGAACCCAATTGACCAAGACTTCCTAATAGTTTTTCTCGTTTAATACATTTCTGTTTGGAGAATCATTTGTGCCAGATTAAAGCTATGGGTGATTCTAATCTTTCTCTTACTTCACTCTTTTAGATTTGGGTTCTTGATTCCTCTCATATTTTTTTAAATCCCTAAAACCCACTTTTTTATGTGGATCCTAGGTTTGGGATTCAATGGGTGATTGAATAAAGAATTATGGTTATGATTAAGATTATGTTCCTCAATAAATTTTAGGTAAGAGGTCTATAGGTTATATCCTATAATTTTTCTCTAGATTCATTCATGTGTATCCATGAGATTTCTTCCGACTTGTTCTAATTTTATTCATATTAACGAGTCTTTGAATTTCAGTTGGTTGAATGATAAATTGAACTACCCATGATCTCCTTTGGGATGCATTGAGAATGTATAGATAAATTTAGGGCCACCCATGGGGTTCAATAATGACCCCGAACATGGAAAATGAGACGTTAAGCCCATATTTTATTTGAAATAAGCTAGAGCCTAATATAAAATTTTTTATATTATTGGTTGAGTTAAAAATTTGTATATTTATAGTTGTTCTTACGTTTTGTTTATGGAATAAGGGGTTTTTTGGAATGGCATGAAAAATAGGTTAATTGGGATAAAGTGTGGATGTTTTAAATGGATTGTGTGTTGAGGAATATGTTAAATGGATTATTATGAATTTAAAAAAGTTATTATAAACTTGAAATGGAAATTTGTTTCTGGATTAAGGAATAATGATTTTTGAAAATTTTAAAAAAAGATAATGTGTTTAAATTTTTGATTATTCCAAATGGGTTAAACTGTCTATGCATAGTAAATGGTAATTGTTTAAATGGGTAAGGCATAAGGATGAATTATGTGTTAGTTGATATGTGAAATGTGAATGTTATTTTGATTTATTTTTTATTGTTTTTGATATTGTATATGGGATACATAGATATATAATAATGTGAACATGGATTTGTTTTGAGATAAACAACTGAGGCACCTCCCATAGGTCAAGCTAGACTGATGCTCTATCTGCACCCTAGAATGCATGGGTTAGGGAGTTATACTGATGCTCTATTCACCCAAATGATATCATTTGATGAAACTATATTGACTTAAGACATGAGTTATGTTTCATTCATTGATTTTGAAATGTTATTCACTGGAAAGATAGATAACACGATTTATTTCTTTATTCTTAGTAATTGACCAGCATAGGATGTTGTGAAAATGTTGCAAGTTCTTAACTCATCTAGAAAGTGGTGAAAATGAATTTAATTTTAAAAATTTATTATACGGTGAAAATTAGTATAGTAATGGAAATGGATTTTGTCATACACATGTAAATAATGATGAGAATGGTTTATGTGAATATTTTTAACTAAGGGATCCATAGTTATATTTTGTTTAGCTTTTCATTTTTTTCATATTTTCATGTATTATCTATTTAGAATTTATATTTTGTAGACACCATTAGTGTTGTCCTACTAAGTTGTACTAACACCCTTCTTAGACCATCATTTGGTACCCGATAAGATTTTATGGTTGTAGGTCTGGATTAGTTAAAAGGCCCTATAATTGGGAGTTGAGTTTTACATGGATAGTTCATGGATAGGGTTATTGACGTGGATTCAAGGCCTTTTTGGAGATTCATATAATGGTATTTATTTATTTTTTCCTTCAACTTTAGCACAGTTAGCATGGAACGACATATTGACTATTTGATTGTGATTTGTACCATATTTGGAAACCATTTGGAATGCATATTTTGGGTTTTTGGATTATTATTTTCTTATTTAAAATGTTATCTATTGTGTAATACATTGGTAAAGAGGTTATAGTCTCTCCATGTGATTTATCAAACCCTCTCCCCTTGCCAAAAACCTCTGGCTAATGGGGAGGTTCACTTGAGGTCTTGTGGTGACTAAGCTCGGAGCGCCGAGTTAGTGGATTCCAGGTTGGGGATGTTACAATGTGGTATTAAATCAATTCTTTTCTATGGTGTTATTAATTGGCATGGTAGGTGAGATCTTAGGATGTGTTAGGTATTGGAAATTAATTCATTCTTAATCGAATGATATTTCACCACTATGTGATGCACTTATTGTGTTATGAGAATATTTTATGGTATTTTTATCATGTCTGGAGTGGTAGGATGTTTTTGTTCATGCATTATTTATGAACCTATGGATATAGGTGTAATGAATCATCATAGGCACACATAGTATGGGTGTGTGGGACATGAAGAAAAGAATTCATTTCAGTTTCATAAAAAAATTAAAGAAATTTTTCTCTAATAAAGATGATGTAAATTGCTAAATGAAAAAAATGTAAATGGTTTGTTGAAGAATAATGTAACGTGTCGGATCTTGGTGCCACTCAACGGGTTCCCCGAAGCCGGTTGGTCACATAAACTCAAGCGCATTTCCCTGAATGCCAGAGGCTGACGACTAGCAGCGAGGGCCCAGGTCTGATAGTGGGGAAACTATGCCATCATTTGTCAAAGTGTTAGCGAAGTAGAAAAGATAAATAACATACAAGAGCGGAAGCAGTAAACCATATAGAACTGAAATGGAAAACTGAAGTAAAAGGGGACCAGCAGTCATACATATAATGATGCAGCATGAAACTAATTCTATGAAGGCAGATAGAATAGGATACGCTGAAATACAATACAATATAACTCAAAGTACAAGGTACAACCAAACAAAACAAAGTAGAGTAAACAGAACGCGGCAGCATCACAAGCCTAAGCTCAGTCCCATGCTCTCATACTCCTCTACTACAATCACGTACCTATATAGGGAATCTTTCCCCTTTCAACACCTACAGTAATATAGTCTGTTTGGGCCAAAGACATGACCCAAAAAGGGTGTGAGAAATAAATCCCAGTAAGCAACCACCAATGTCCCATGCCCAACTGTTAGTGAAAATGTGAAACAACATTGTGCAAAAGTACATGCAATAAACTAATCAATACTCTAAAGTAACTAACTCTACCAGTTATATTTCCATTTAATATTAATTTAATAATGCCAAACTTATGCTTTAACTAAGTTGGTATAACATATGAAAGTCACCATGGTGAATATCCAAGATAACATTGTCCTCAAACATACAATCCATACCCTCAGGTAATCAAATTGAAACCCATAGGTGTCTGCTGACAGGCATAATAGATATTTCCCACATGCATATGAGGTGTCACCCACTGGCACAGAAACTAATTCCCATGAGCATAGAAACTACTACCCACAGGCATGAGAAAGGTTTCCCGCAGGAAAAATGAAACATAGCCCTCAGGCTATACAGGTAACTAGGCCAAGCCCAACAAATAAGAAATCAATTATATAGAATTACTCTCAAGTAAATTTCAAAGAATGATAAAATTCATGGTGTATCCATAGGTATTCTAGCCAAACGGCTAAATAGATGAACACACCCTCGGGGTGATCCTAGATCAAAGAAGTAATCCCAAATAGTAGTTTTAACTTATCAAAAGTTTATCTATGCAACTCTAGATAACGTTCAACAAAGGCCATAGCCATAAAACTCCCCAAACATGGGTTTTTAGCACAACGGTATACAAATTCAACTCAATAGTTGAAAATAAACACCATACCACCTACCTCAATCGTCTCTGATCGGTATATGTGAATGACGCCTCCCGAATCGTTCAAGAACGACAAAGATCTGGGATAAAAGAATTACAGTTCAAACATAAATAACTTATCTTAGAGGAAGAATTGCTAAGAACCTGGCTAGGAGAGGGGAGGTCTTACTCGTACAGTCCCAACGTGATCGACGGAGGCAGAATCAGATTCCCGGTGTACAATCAAGTGATCCTCCAAAGTTCGGTCGTCCCCCTGAGCTCCAATCTGTGGTTCTGCCTCTTCTCTCGAATGAGGAGGCTACTTCCTATTTCAAGCAAAAAAACAAACTACATGGCATGTAATCTCATGTATACAGTGTTTACATTTTATTTTTTTAAATTTTTCCTCTGGTGGCTACTTTCCACCATGGTACTTTTCATCAGTCGACATGAGTACATGACATGTTTTCCTGATTACACGGCGTGTATTGTCGCTATGTTGGCGGCTACCTCCACTACCTTACTGTTCACCTACCGACTGATTACATGACGTTTAAATACAAAATACATGGCGTGTAGTCAATTTTTACACCCTTTATTGTCGACAGGGCTACACGCCCTGTGTACTCATCCCACGCGGCCAAAGTACATGTCGTGTGGAAAAGTACATGGCGTATAGCCAGAAAATTTGTGATTTTTCCCCATTTTCCTTATTTTCTCAAAAACACATAAAGAAAAGGGAAAAGAAGAAACCCATACCTCAAAAATAAGAACCGAGTTCTGACAAATAAATTGTTTAGAGAAATAATATAAATGTGTTAAAATTCTTGGTTGTGATAAATGGTTAGGTTTGAATGGTGTCTAAATGACAAATATTTATATCATAATGTAAAATGGTTAAAGAATTATTATTTTTTAGGGTTTGGAAGGAGATAAAATATTTTTTTTAATAATTTGAAAAATGGGATAGGTGCCTAAAGGGGAATTATTTTTATTAATAAAGTTTGAATGGTTTTTAAATAAGGTGTCTAATGAATGACATGTATCCACATTGTTTGGATTTCCAAATGTTGATCATGAATCATTGTATAAATTATTAAGGGTATTATTAGAGATGTGGTCATGTTCTTTGGGATATTGTATGTGTAGTGGGTTGATTATTGTAGGTAGTTTCTTTTTCAATTATTACCTACACTAATTTGACTCTCCTTGTAATGTTTGTTTATGAAATTTTTTGGAAATATTAATATTAATAATTAGTAATTTTCGATATTTTGGTTAAATATAATTTTTTAAAGTGTGAACCATTGAATTTTAAATATGTTGATGTAAATTATAAGATAGCGTGAAGCGATGGATCCTTCGATGAAGAAAGGTATTTGGTATCCCTGAAGTTGTTTATCTGGAAATTGTATGGGTGGTTTGAGTAGTAACAATTCCATGGGACAAGACCTTGATTATATTATAGGATACATTGATGAGTCTAGATGTGTGGAAGAATTGGTGTTCCATGTTATTCTTTTTGAAGGGTTGTGACCTTGAGTTTTTGAGTTGTTACTAATAACGTGAAAGTGGTGAAACTTGTTAGTTGTAATTGTGTGTGTTATATATTGAAATTTAGAATGACTTTATTTGTTTTGAAATTATTAGGATGGTTTTTTTGTAGATGTTGTGGTTTCTTAAGTGGGTTCAGACATTGGAAATCATGTTTTGGTCCCTAGAGTGTGGGTTTTGGCTCGTGGTGCTGATGTATGTGTGTGAGTATGCATGATATGAAAACTAAATTGAAGGTTTACTTGGTTGAATTGGATGAAATGTTCTAGAACAGGGGTAGGAGATCCATCCATGAGTCAAAACATAATGGATGTCTGATTTATATGGCATGTAGATAGGGGTTAGTGACTTTTTTCCCCTCAACCTAGTTGGTAATTTTGTATAGTTCAATCCTTCAGAGTGACACATGAGAGTGGTCATCCATTTTGTCGATGCACTTGGGTGCATGATTTTGAAGTGGATGTTTTGGTTTTTGATGTGTGCAAATAGGCCTATAGGGATAACTGGGAAGTTCAATGGTCCTAAGAGACGTGACTAGACTTGTGATGATGAGTTGGAATGTGCCTTGGAATATATGGCATGGGAGATGCATCTTAGGTGGAATCTATATGTAATGGGAACCATCATGTTTTGGTAAATGGTATGATTATTCCCAAGATCTTCATGAAGGTATCCTAAGTGATTGTGGTAGGTCATAATTCTAGTTTTAGAGGTTTTTATCATTTGGATGCATGACCTATCTATTTGGTTGGAAATTAATGGAGGCCTCTATGTTGATTTTAGGTGGAAGAGACAAGGGGACTAAAATATGGTTATATTATGTCATTATAATTGTGACACATGATGTGAGGATGGATATGTGGTTGTGATTTTCAATAAAAATGGTTTGATTATTGTGTGAGATGTTTAGGATTCCTTGAGGCTGATAGGGCTGATGGACTAAGATGCATGGTCATGTGAATAGGTGGTCGTTGCATTATACCAAGTGATGTTTTGAAATTATATTCTGAGGTCGGTTTTAATGTGTGTTAATAGAAATGTGCAATACCATGATGGATTTGGTAAGGTTCAGACGTGGGCATGTTTTGGTAAGGCATGATTCCATTTAGGATGGGAGAATAGTATGCTCGGGATAAGAACCAGTTTTTCTTTATAAAACCAATGTGGGATGAATAGATATAAAAAAGACCTTTAGTTTTTTATTTGGTGAGGTGGACCATTTTGATCCTATTTTTAACTACCAGGGGTGTGTCGGAATAGATTGATTGGTGTGGTGGTGGTAGTTCCAAAGCATAAATTGGTTCATGACTTCTTAACAAAGGTTCATTGAGTTGCGGTGAGTCTTGGTTAGAAATCATGACCGAGTGGTGGTGGTTCAGTGATGATGAGATGTGTATGGGTAGGGTAGCCTAAATTTCATGGTAGATCATGGTGTCCCATAAATTTAGGTCACACTGTTCAGGTACAGGTTTTAGTGGTTCTCTTTGACAACTTCTTTTCAAACTTTTAGCTAGTGACGATCATGTCCAACATTTTGAAATCATCTAAGGTATGCTAAGAAATCTTTGGATATACTCCTAGAAACATGAAAGTGTTTTGGTAGGATATGGGACATCATAGAATTTATTCTCATGGGGTAGTGTATTTTGAGTAGGATAGTTAGATATACACCATCTATAGTTTTCAGGTAAGGTCCTTACAGTGGACTAGGTGTCGATGAATGCCAAAACATCCATTCTTGGAAGTTGGGAACAGGTATTGGGTGATATTATTTTATTGTTATGGGAAAATATAGATGACCATATCCATTTTTTGGAATTTAGATTATGATATAAGCATGAGCCATGGTGATTGGAATTCTTTGAGGAATGAAATGGTAATGACACTCCATGTGTGGGGAGTGATAAATCAGTTTTGGATGTGTGGAGTAGATTGTGGATTTGATGTAATCGTAGTGGGATGCCAGCTAGAAAACTATAAGGTGCACATTGGGTCTCTAATAGAGGCTATGTGGGCCTTAATTATTGTGGTTTATCAATCCATTTTTTGGTTTTTGGATCAAGGTGTCTCCAAATAATATTTGAGTTTTGTGTGTAAAATATGTCAAAGGGTGTGGTTAAACATGGTAATGGTTTATGGAAAGGGAGTTTGGGTTCGAGAACTCCATTAAGAATTGGGAATGGACTTAGGTAGGTTTACATGGGTGACATTGTAATGTAATGATGTGTGAATACACACTGGCTCTATGATGTAGTTTCATGAAAATAGTGAAGCAGGGCATTTTTAGGATGATTCAGCTGGGGATGGCTTGACTCAACTAAGAAAAAAGATGTGATTGATGAGTTTTAAATCACCTTCAGTAAATGTTTTGGCATGTAATATAAATTTATATTTTTTAAGTGGGATTTGAGTGAGAATATTATCATCTTCAGTTTATGTATGGATGGTGGAAATATTGAGTTGGGATATTTGATGGGTTTGGTAGATCATGGTGATGGATCGGACTATAGTGGATGTCGTGAAAGTGGATTTATGTTAGATTTCATGAAATTTCATCAGTATATGTGTGTAATGATGTTGATAGGTCTCAAGTCAGTAAAAAACTTCGGATGGGGGAAAAGGGGGTGGTGTTCTAATGGTGGAAGATGGATAATCTAGGACAAGCCATTCGGGGGTTATCTGATATGATGTGGTAAAAAGGAAAGGATGTGGTAGGTTGTGACCCACCTCTAGTTTGGTGTCTGTGGTGGAAATGAATTTTGGAAAATAAAGGATAACATGAGTAAGTTCAATTTGTTCTACATCACTGAATGGGTGTTGTGGGGATGTCCTTCTAGGTGATTCCAATGGAAAGGATGGATGACAACACAGGGTGAAGTCCTTATGGATGTTCGGTCATGGCGAGTCGAGGATTCATCAGGTACATTTTAAAAGTTGATTTGTGGCTCTGTGGGTCTTTCTTTGATAGTGTGGGATAAAATCATTGGAATATAGTTTAGTGATATAAACTTTATGGTGGGAGAAAACCATAGTGTAAAAGTGGATGGTTGATTTTTAAATTAGTTTTTTGGGTTGGATGGACTCAATAGATTACTGTTTGGGAGATTTGATCCTGATAGATAGTGTTAGATCTGGTTTGAATGATTGAGTGATTGGGTGTTTTGTTAATGTCTAAAATGTTAAATTGTGGAATGGGATTGTTGGGATATGATTTTTGGATCGATGTAAGTTGGGAATTTTGGATGGAAATTTTGTGTGTTTCATTTGGGTTGTGTCGTGTTTGTGCCATCATTAGAGTTTGATATCATGGTATAATGGCATTGAGTGATTTGGTTCATGAATTTTGAGGAGGACCAGGACAATGGGGTTTAAATTGGATCTTACATTATTGTATGATGTTGTGTGCTATGTTTCTTGTGTTTTGATTTAGATAGAGTTTCTAAAGATTCCCTATGGTGTTTTTTGATAGAATTATGTTTAGAATTTGATCTGTCCATTAAGCCGTATCTACTTAGTGTTGTGGGTCATAGTGAGAAAATTTTGTAGGGTAATATCGTGTCATTATTTTGAACTATGTGGTTGCATGACAATGTTAAGTAAGAGACTTAGGAGAGGGATATAGATATACTGGTCTAGTGTCCCAATCATTTTTTCTAAATCTCAGTAATACTTAGAAGAGAATATCGAGGGATAGTTGTTATAAAGTGGGGAGGATGTAAGATCTCAGGTGTCATGGATGTATGTCCTCATTTAAATTTTTGTTTTATTCTACAAATATTAGTTAAGGAAATGTTTCTTGCAATTATGATGGGCCTCAGGGGTGTTTCAGGGGTTCAAGACACAAAAGGAAGGAAAATCAATCTAACATGTGAAAGGCGTATAGTTGGGACAGGGTTAACTAAACCATGTGGCCATCCCTGGAAAACCATGAAACCTTGGACAGAAGTGTTTTTCATAGTTGGATCATGGTTATTCACACTGTGTGACCTTCCCAGGTAACAATGTGATTCACCCTCCTCGTTGGCCTAGGAAGGAAAATAGTTGTCACACTCTTAGGAAAACCATATGAAAAAATAGTGTTCCCTTTAAAAAAATTGGTATTTATAGTTTTCCCCCTCATTATTTTTATATCCCCACATGATATCTCCTTTATTTATTCCCCTCTAAACCATATGGATTAACCAAATTGACCCATGTTTCCCAATAGTGGTTCTCCTTTTATTATTTTCCATTTAAATCAGTGTTGGTTGCGGTTCAAAGCACTGGTTGAGTCCCATCTTTCTCTTGGTTCACTTTTTCAGATTAGGTTTTTGGATCCCTCTCATATTCTTATGAACCCCTAAAACCCTATTTTTTGGGAGTAACAATGGTTATGGATTCATGGGGTTCTTGAATCCGTATATAAGGATATGATTAAGATTATGTTAGTCAATAGATTATAGGTAGGTGGTCTACAAGTTATATCCCATAGGTTTACTCTAGATTAGTGCATGTGCAGCCCTGAGATTACTTCTGCCTTATTATTCCCTTAATTATTTTACTAAGATTTGGTATTTTGGTTGGTTAAATGATAAATTGAACTCCCCATGATCTCCTTCGGGATGCATTGAGAAATTCAATACCAATTTAGGTCCACCCGTGGGGTTTTCTAATGACCCTAAACATGGAAAATGGAAACATTATGCCCAAAATTGATTTTTAATAAGGTATGTCCCATCATGAATATGTTGATATGATTGTATGAGTATGGAATTGGATATTTAATATTTTTACTATGTTTTTATAATGGTATAAGGAGTGTTTTATCATGGAATTAAAAATATGTTAATTAGGTTAAAGTGGGGATGTGTCAAATGGCTTATGATTTGTGGAATATGTTAAATAGGTTATTGGGAATGTAATAATGGGATATTGAACTTGTAATGGAAATGTTTTTTTGTATTAATTATTATGAATTATTGAAAATTCTAAAAAGGCTAATTTATTGAAATTTCTAATTAGGTGATATGGGTTAAATGGACTATGCTTATTAAATGGATAGTGTGTAAATGGGAAAGGCATAAATATGAATTAGGTGATATTTGAAATGTGAAATGTGAATGTTGTGTTGATTGATTTTGAATGGTTTGTGATATGGTATATTATTTAAATAGATATATAAACATGTTCTCATGGATTTGTGGTAGGATAAATGACCGAGGATCCTCCCATGGGTTAGGTAAAATTGATTCTCTAACTTGACTATGGCATATACGGGTTAGGGAGTTGGACAGATGATCTATTCCCTGAATGGTTTCATTAAATGAAACTACATAGACTAATGTTATAAGGTAAGTGTGATTTATATATTATGAAATGTTATTCCCTTTACTGAAAAGGAACTTGAATTATATCATTATGATTAGTAATTTCCCAGCTTAGGCCATTTTTAAAATGATGTAAGTGGTTAACTCATTGATAAAGTGGTGAAAATGATTAAAATTTTGAAAATGATATATATGGTGAACATTATTATTGTAATAGAAATGGATTATATCATGAACATGTAAATAATGATGAAAATTGTTTATATGGATATTGTGAACTAATGGCTCTATAGTTGTCTTTTAATTTTATATTGTCATTTATTTAATATTTTATGCACCATTTGTTTAGAATAGATATTTTGTAGACACCATTAGTGGGGGATTACTATTGTTTACTCACACCCTGCTCGGGCATCTATTAGGTACCCAAATAGATTTTCTGATTATAGGACAAGATAAGGGAAAATTCCATATGCATGGGAGTTTTATTTGACTTGGGGGGGGGGGGGTACATGGATGAGGTTCTAGACTTTTATTCATGACCATTTTGGGGAATCAGTTATTGGTATTTATTTTGGTTTTTCCTTCACCTTTAGAAGTGATAGAATGGAATGACATATTTAAAATTTGATTGTTATTTTTAACCTATTTGGAAACAAGTTGTAATTCATGTTTTTGGTTTTTGGATTATTATTTTCTTATTTCAAAATTTATCAGTTGTGACTTAATCTAGTAAAGAGGGTATAGTCTCCCAGTGTGACTTATTAGACCCTCCCTACTACTTAAAAACCTCTGGAACAAAAGGAGGCACACTTGAGGTCATGGCGTGACTCAGATCAGAGCATAGGTTTAGTGGCTTCTAGGTTAAGTATGTCACAGGACTAGTTCCCTATCATTGATTTGGTGTTTTTTGAAATTGGTTTCATGCCCCATTATTTTTTTCATTCATATTCTAACTGTATATTTTTTGAATGATGTTGTATAATAAGAATGATGGTTATGACCCTCACCTTTAAAGATATGGGAGAGACAAATTTATTATAACTTAACCTGAGTAAGAGGGAAATTGTCATGTTTTGACCCTATCTTGTTTGAGAGGTTAGTGGATGATGTGGAAGACCCATCACTATGTGCGAGGGAAGTTGTTGAGATGTATGGAATTTACCATAGTGAGAGGGAATGGGAAGGTACTTCCTTGAGTGAGAGGGTATCGGTCTACTGTGATTATAAGACCCACCCAAGGATAGGGGAGTGGTCAAGTTGTGACCTCATCTTGAGTGAGAGTCTTGTGGTTGTGATATGTTCACTCTCATGAGGGAGAAGTGTTGACCCGAGTAATTGTCTTAAAAACATTGTTGAGAGATAAAGAAATTTTGGTTTTGAGGATACAGTACACCATATCTTTTTCTAGTGTTCAGGATTCATTATGATATCCTACACTACATGTCATATAATAGGTCAAGGTGGCCTAATTAACATACTACAACCTAAAATATATGATTTTTTGTACATTATGTCTTATATTTCTATATATGTGTGTTATATGATCATGAATTGTATAATTTATACATATTTCATTCATTGTAACTTAATCCCATTCTCACTTAGTATTATTGAAAAAATTGGGGATTCCTACTGGGTAGTAGGACTCATCCCCTACCCACTTGCACAGAATGGGTTTATGTGTACATGGGAATACCTTTATGTTTTTTCTCAAGGAATGGGTACTGAATGGATATGTAAATATTGTAACACCCCGACCCCAGTTACCCAGAGTCGGTGCATTATTTTAATACATTGGCATGATTATAAGGAATCAAGTCCCGAAGGACCGATCAGTTTAGCAGTCTTGGAAAATAGATTGCATACATGAATGTTACATTACACTTCATGACATACATAAAAATATAAATAATCCTTTATGAACTCCATTATTACCTTGGCTAAACCCTGTATATCAATCAAAATACACTTCTTCGAATCTTGGAAAAAATAAAACATACAAAGGGTTGAGCTCAGATGCTCAGTAAGGATAACAATATAACGGAAACATTCATAAATAAGAATAAACAGTTAAGGTAATGTATAACTAAAACAAAAGCCTTTTAATCATGAACATAATCATAATATGGAAAAAAATAAAATGAAGTAATTCCATTTACTTATTCACATGCATATTCTACTAGTTGAATAATCACATGCAATATCACTAACCACTTTCATAATGATGGAATTAATAATTCCAGACTATCATAACCACATAGTAAAGGCCTTGTGCCAAAAAAATATTTTCTCAAGGCCTTTTTCCAAGATACTTGTTTGTCTCATGAGACCTACCGATGCATCGAGGAGCTATAGTGGGCTCCACCCGTCACTTATTAATTCCAATGCATTCCTCATATGAATAGGTTTAATCATAACATAAACATTCGTATTAAAACTAGGATACGAAATGTCAATACTTTCTCCATAAAAAATGACCGGTATAAAAATAATACATCCACAGTCAAACATATCACAAAAACTCCAATACAAAATGGAAATTTTGTATCAAAATAAATAAACTTCAAATAATCTTAAAATCCATCAAAGGATGTTAACATAGATGAAATCAAAACTATTTGAGAGAAATGTCTATTTTTTTCAAATCATTTAATGGTCTCATAATTATAAAATAAACATTTACTTTGAAAATATCATTATAAACTTATAAGAAAAACTTTGATGGGTTTATAATGGTAGAAAATAGCCGCACCTGCTGTATAAGTTAAAAAAGACATTCTTACCTTAATTTTTTCGAAAAAGTTAAAAAGGTCCTTATTTGGAAAACGATGGAAAGATTCCATTATAAACATCTTATAAAAAGTCAAAAAAGGGTATAAATGACTAACCCATATTCTTTAAAATAGTAAGAATTTTTTGAAATACATTTTTTAGAAATATGGATGTGGATGATAAAGAGGTCCCAGTAGATAATTACGTATAAACAATCTCATATAATGAAGAGATTGTGAAATAAACCCTTACCTTGTACTTTTACTTGGATGAGGGTAGGTTAACCTCCTGTATAATGGTGAAATATTTTTTATTAAATTATAAAATAATCATATACATTAATATGACATCATATATGATCTTTTAACATTGATTTTTTAATAATATCTTAGTATTATCATCGTTTCGGGTACTAACTTGCTCGTTTTCTTTTATCTGTTTGGTTACATAAGTGGGGTCTGTTATGGATAAGTTTTATCTTATTCTTATATAGAATGATATCATGTCCTTGAACATTATTATTTATCATCAAATGGAAATTAGTCTTGAATGGATATGATGGGGAATGAATCTTATCGCGTTCATGGAGACGGTAGTCCGTACATACGGACAAGCGATAATATCATTCTTTTGATATTAAAATAATAGATCACTGGATGGTATATCATATATACAGAATTATTATCATGATATGTTTATTATTTAAAACAATTACACATCATTATCATACCCATCAAAATAATAATGTTTTGAATAACAATTACACCATGACGTGGAGAGGTAGGCCGTACGTACGCACATATGGTGACATGTAATTCAAAGGATGGATAGAATACTGAAAATGGTTATACCATATTTTTAATAACATCATAGCATATAGAAGATACTGGAGTTATTATTTTAGAATGGAAATAAAAAAGAAAGAAGAATTTGAAGAAGAAAGGAACTTGAAAGAGGGTGGTGAAAACATTGCCTCTTCTTTGGGTTCTTCCTTTTAATTTGATCTAAAAGGCACATTTGGTTGGCTTTATGATCAAAATAAGGCCTATTGGTTGAAGTTAGGGATGTTGAGAGAATATTTGGTTAGGGGATGGCCGAACCAAAAGGCTTTGAAGGTATGAATAATTGGTTAGAAGTGGTGTCCTTTTATAATGGGGAGGAGGGGCTCTTTACACTACAGGAAAAACGGCATATACCCACAGTTCAGAACCGTGGGTATATCCCCCAAAACCATGGGTATAGCCTATACGCATGGTTTTGGGAACCATTGGCTGGAACGGCGTTGGTATAGGTCCCCAGCCTATACCCACAGTTTTCCAAAACCTTGGGTATATGTTTCCTGTCACCGTGTCACCGAAACATATCCAATTTCCATGGTGTCAATGGCTTATACCCACGGTTTCAAAACCGTGGGTATAAGTCCTAGAATAATGCAGGCACCAAGTTTCGATCATGCGACCTCTTCGCTGCAAATACCACATATAACCACTACCCTAACTTCACCTATATGTATATATATATATTTAGTTAAATATAGTTATAAAAACCGTGGGTATAGGGTTCCCGCCAAAAAAATTCCTTCCCACGGAAATTGTTTTTTCCCGCGCACACAAAAGTGACCTATACCCACAGTTTTTCATAACCGTGGGTATTAGAATTTTAGCCCAGACTTATCCCCATGGTTTTCCACATAACCGTGGGGATAGGTACCCCTATACCCACAGTTTTGTGAAACTATGGGTATAGGTAACTTTTCACGACCTATCCCCACGGTTTTGGGGAAAACCATGGGGATAGGTCCACTTTCCAGTAGTGTTGGGAGAAACTTAAAGTATTAATTTATAATAAATTCATATTTAGTTTATAATGGATAAAAAGTGGATTATTAAAATTCTAAGGTGGGTATGGGTATAAATCCTTTCATCCAATAGATTTTATATAGGTTTGGGTCACTATATAAATCTTATCATTTATATTCAACTCTTAGTTGAAAAGATTGACATTTACCATGTCACTTTGTATTTTTATATTATAAGGTTAATAAACGTAAACTATACTTCCAATAAACCCCCAAGTGGTCCATTAATGATTTACATATAATTATATAATTCCTTTAGCTGAAACTTAGATTTTTTGGAATACAATATCAATTAATAATATGATATTTTTTTTAAAAACTCATTTATGTCAATTTTGACAATATTTAATAATTGATTTTTGTTAAAGTCTGAGAAACTTTATTAATTAGAACCAAATTCATTTAAGAAATCCTAACATGTCATATTAACCAATAAAATTCATTGATGTCATAAAAACATTCAAATTATATTTATTTTAACATTTATAATACCAATTATTTGATTCTTTCATTAATAAGGAAAATAATGCATCATTATTGTGTCATAAATAAATTTAATTATTCAATCTCTAAAAATTATAAATAAAATAGCATTATGTATGAAATCTTTTTATATTTCTAATGGTTATTTATAGTCGAAAATATAACATATATAACCCTATGTAAATTTTTATTTCTAAAAGATATGTGCTTATGTCATTTTTTTATTTACTTTTACTACATTAATGTAAAGTGTCATTATCACTTACAAGTGGATTCATGGGGTCCCAAAATCGACCAAAGATGACCATGGTCAGACATGTATCAACCAATAGGGTTAGGAAACATTTTAGGGTACTTTATTATTATTATAATATTATTTTTTTACCCTTATTTACCTAATTTACCCTTTAACCATGGTAAATAAAATATTTACCAAAGTAATTATTCAGAATGTCTAAAAATAAAAGTTACCGATTTACAAAATTTGGACCTCCTGATTCTAAATATGGAATCCATTTTTCTAAATTCTAAATATATAAGGGGAAGAAATTAATTTAAAATTAATTCCCAATGTCGAAACAAAAAAATGTGTTTTTAACCAATAATGACTATCAAAAG
Organism: Viscum album; assembly: GCA_963277665.1. Taxonomy (NCBI): domain Eukaryota; kingdom Viridiplantae; phylum Streptophyta; class Magnoliopsida; order Santalales; family Viscaceae; genus Viscum; species Viscum album. Next base: position 788,501 of record CAUJRU010000204.1, read on the forward strand.
ATTGATACTTTCTTATGTTCAGTTTAAATATGAAATTATGTCCAATGACCAAAATTAGATTAAATAGTAAAATTATAATCTAATTATAATTTAAAATAACTCAAATTCATAATTTATCACTTTTAATTATTTCAATTAAAAAAATTAATTAAAATTTAGTAATTTTCACTATTCCTCAAAATATGAAAGCTATCAGAGAGGTACAAAATTTCACCCTAAGATAATTTTGATATTCTGAATTAAAATATTAATTCTATTTTACCAAATTCAAAACATAAAAGTTTCATTTATTAATTTAAAATTAATCCCCGCTATTGAAACTAAAAGGCGTATTTTTTAAAAATAATAACTACCAAAAGTTTGACACTTGTTTATGTCCAATTTCAAAGTGAAATTACATAAAATGACCAAAATTCTATTAAATGGTAAAAATATAATCTATTTATTTTTCCATACCATTAAAATTTATAATTTAACAATATTGATTTTTTTGATTAAAAAAATCGTTTTCAGTTAAAATATAGTATTTTTCACTATGCATCCAAATATGAAAGTTATCAGAAGAACACCAAAACATTATTGAAACTAAATTATTATGTCCTGATTATAAAGAAGAAGTTTATTTTGTCAAATTTAATATATAAAAGTTTCAAATATTAGATTTAAAAATGCTTCACCATTAAAAGGCTGTAAAATTGAATTTTTTTAAAAATACTTCTTTTATCTGAATAAATGTATTTGTTCTTAAATTATGTCAAAGAAACTTATAATATGGATCATAAAATTATAAGTATTATATAAATTTCAAGATTCATTTAATAATATTCATAACTTCTTTTGAACAGCTTGTTTGGTATGTCATGGTGCGCTAGAACTCGGTGTTGTGTGTAGTGAAAGTTATTGAATTACTTTGAAGAAATAAAATATAATGAAATATTGGGGTGTTACATTATTCTCTCCTTCAATAAATTGTTTCCTCGCAATCTGAAAAATATTTTTTTAAAATAAAAGTTTGAAAATAGAAAATACCTTTGAGAAAACCCACATCGAAAATTAAGTTAATAAAATTTAGTCTTAATATGAGGAAAAGGGAAATAAAAGGGTCACCACCAAATTATGATCTCGATTAGGAGAATATTTGTGGAAATTAGAGACATATAATTAGAGAGAAAACATAAAAATTTACAGGTATTGATTGAGGTCATCAATCATAGACAAGTGTAAAATTGATGGCCTTAAATTCATCAATCTATGATGATTTAAATACCATCGGTTCAACAAAACATATGGTATTAAGATAACACAATTTTTGTTTTAAGATCCCTTCACTAAAGTATAAGAATTAATTTCTTCATTGAATAAATGAAGAAGAAAAATAAATTCTTGACAAGTAGAGTCCCATCATTTAACTAAGTTCTTCCACAAACTCATCATTCAGTCTAAAAGATAATAGAACTTAAAAATAATATTCTATTTATCCTATTCGTATAGGGTTCAAAAAAATGAATTTATAATTCATATAGACGAACCATTAAAAACTCCATTATTCAATCCAGTACATCACGCGGGTCAGTGTTAGGTGATACACCCTTTTCGGCCTTCGGTTGTGGGTTCAAGTGTCGCGGCCTTGCCGGACGTGACGGGTTGCCACCCGACCTCCAGGTTGTCCTTTTTATAGAAATCTAAAATTAATCTCAAACTAGACTTATCCAAAATACTTCTCTCTAAATTCACAGTCCAAAATTTATAAGGTAGGTAAACATAATGAAGATCCTTTTTTCCACGTAATAGCATGTGAACACCTTCATCATGTATTCTTTTAAAACACTACAACATCCTGAAATACCATAACACCTTACTGATTACATTCATGAACCCTTATTACTTATAGAATACTGGATATAATCCTTCTATCCAAAAATGTTGTGAACTCCAACAATGATGGAATATACAAATCATTAATCAGTTTCATGGTAGTCAAGAATATCCAATATAATTTATCCTAATCAATCATCTCTTATTCCAAAATCACTACCTCATTATTGGAACCATATTAAGTATTACCTTTCCTTCAACCACGTATTTTACAAAAAGTGAAGCTTACTATTAAGTCGCATTTCCTAGAACCAAATAATCTCAAATCCTCAATAAAATAGTACTGTAGTACAATCCATATTTATCTCCATAATTCATATAACCAGAATATTGATGATACAAAACACAAATGAAATAATTCTATAATAAAAATATAATAACACTAGTCATTCTCCTTCATCTAAGGTGGTATAATAACTTGATTATTATCCAATAGCGTCATTTGTGGTATACTCTGATGAGTGGGACATTGATCTGTGTAGTGTCCCAACGCATTGTATTAGGATCATTTTACATTTGAATCCTTTTTCATACACTTGAAATCACGTACTTGGTCTCCACATTTATAACAAACACCCATTTCCATCAAGAATTTACCAAGGTGATTACTTCCACATTTATCACATATGGGAAAATCATTCTTTCCCCTCAACCCTTTATCCATCTTTGTCTCTACCATCCTTTTCTTCTCTTGCTTCCCATCAAAGCCATAGGACTTATAAAATTCTTTACTTATCTTACTAACACGTGATATTATTTCTTCATATGTTGAGAATACATGGGAGACTATTTCCCTTCTAAATGTTGGCTTAATACCGTTAAAGATATTGTCCTTCTTAATCTTGGGATCATATGTATTACTGGAGTTCGCATTCCATCTACTGGGCGCCATTTCTATAAAATGGCATAAACTATGTTAGTTTATGAATTTCAATGAATAATTCCAAACATTTAAAATACCTAACATAAATTGAACAGTTTATGGATATAATCCATAATCATACATATGTTTTCATTGAGGAAGTATATACTCATAAACCCTTCATAAAAATTTGTAAAGAAAATTTGAATTATCCAAAGCATATCCCCCGGGAGTGTCGTAACCAAGAGTGAAACAAGGCCCGTTGTCGTGCACCAATTCCCATTAGAGTATAGCTCAAAGCAGTGTTTTGGGTTTTATCCCTAGGAACATTTGTGCCAAAGCTGCCTCTACCTGCTCATATCCAGAAAGGGACGTATTTTCTTGGAAAACTCACAAAATCTCTACATTACCAAAATTCTAGGAATTTATTCTATACTAATCCTCCAAGTCAATCTTAGGTCTATGCGCTCTAATTAAGGTTTACCTAAATCTAGATTCTACAGTTATTTCTAAACTTCCTCTAATACCAACTGTAACACCCCAACCTTAGTTACCCAGAGTCAGTGCATTATTTTAATACATTGGCATGATTAAAATGAATCAAGTCCTGAAGGACCGATCAGTTTAGCAATCATGGAAAATAGATTACATACATGAGTGTTACATTACACTTCATAACATACAAAACAAAATAAATAATCCTTTATGAACTCCATTATTCCCTTGGATAAACCCTACATATCAATCACAATGCAAATCTTGGAATCCTGGGAAAAATAAAACATAGAAAGGGGTGAGCTCCAATGCTTAGTAAGGATAACAATACAGCAGAAACTTTCATAAATAATCATAAACATTTAAGGCAATGTATAACTAAAACAAAATCCTTTTAAACATGATCTTCAGCATAATATGGAAAAAGTAAAATGAAGTAATGTCATTTACTTATTCACATGGATATTCTACTAGTATAATAATCACATGCAATATCACTAACCACTTTCTTAATGGTGGAATTCATAATGTGAGACTATCATAACTATATAGTCAAGGCCTTGTGACAAGACTACAAATACGATTTTTAAAGGCCTTGTGCCAAGACACTAGTTTTTCTAATGAGACCTACCGATGCATCGAGGAGCTATAGTAGGCTCCACCCATCACTTATTATGTCCAATGCATTCCTCATATGAATAGGTTTAAACATAACATAAACATTCGTATTAAAACTAGGATACGAAATGTCAATACTTTCCCCATAAACCATGAATGTTATAAAAATAGCACATCCACAGTCAAACATATCACAAAACCTTCAATACAATATGGGAGTTTGGTATCATAATAAATCAACTTCAAATAAGCTTAAAATCTATCAAAGGATGTTGAAATAAATTAAATCAAAACTATTTGGAGAAATATTGCTTTTTTTAAATCATCTAAAAGTATCATAATTATAAAATAAAACTTTTACTTTTAAAATATCATTATAAGCTTGTAATGGAAACTTCGACGAGTTTATAATGGTAGAAAATAGCTGCACCCGCCGTAAGTGTTAAAAGTGACATTCTTACCTTAATTTTGTCTAAAATGTTAAAAAGGACATTGTTTAGAAAACGATGGGAAGATTCCTTTATAAACATCTTATAAAAAGTCAAAAAAGGGTATAAATGACTTTACCCTATATTCTGTAAAATAGTAAGAATTTTTTTAAATGCATTTTTAAGAAATATAGATGTGGATGATAATGTGGTCCTTGTAGATAATTACGTATAAACAACCTAGGATAATGAAGAGATTGTAAAATCAACCCTTAACTTTTACATTTTATTGATTGAGGTTATGTTAACCTCCTGTATAATGGTGAAATAATTGTTATTAAATTATACCAGAATCATATACATTAATATGATATCATATATGATCTTTTAACATTGATTTTTTAATAATATCTTTGTATTATCATCGTTTTGTGTGCTAACTTGCTCATTTTCTTTTATATGTTTTGTTACATAAGTTGTGTTTGTTATGGATAGGTTGTATATTATTCATATAAATAATGATATCAAGTTTTTAAAAATTATTTTTAATCATCAAATGAAAATTAGTCTTGAATGGATATGATAGGGAATGAATCTTATCGCGTTCATGGAGACGGTAGTCTGTACATACGCACGAGCGACAATATCATTAATTTGATATTAAAATAATATATAATTGGATAGTATATAATATAAAAAGAATTATTATCATGTTATGTTTATTATTTACATCAATTACACATCATTATCATACCCATCCAAATAATAATGTTTTGAATAACAATTACACCACGACATGGAGACGGTAGGCCGTACGTTCACACGTATGGTGAAATGTCATTCAAAGGATGGATAAAATACTGAATATGGTTGTACCATATTTATAATAACATCACAGTATATATAAGATACTGGAGTTATTATTTTATAGTAGAAATAACAAAGAAAGAATATGTTGAAGAAGAAAAGAACTTGAAAGAGGGTGCTGAAAACATTACCTCTACTTCGGGTTCTTCCTTTTGATTTGATCAAAAGGGATCCTTAGTTGGATTTATGATCAAAATAATTCCTCTAGGTTTAATTGATATAATTTTATAGAATATTTGGATAGGGGTTGGCCGAACCAAAAGGCATTGATGGTATGAAGATTTGGTTAGAAGTAGTGTCCATTTATAGGGGGAGGGGCTCTTTAGGAAAAACTTAAAGTATTAATTTATAATAAATTCATATTGAATTTATAATGGCTACAAAGTGGATTATTAAATGTATAAGGTGGGGTTGGTGGAAATCCTTTCATCCAATAGATTTTATATAGGTTTGGGTCACTATGTTAACCTTATAATTTATATTTAACTATTAGTTAAATAGTTTGACATTTACCATGTCACATTGTATTTTTATATTATATGGTTAGTATAATTAGTATATACCTCCAAAAAACCCAAAAAAGTTCCATTAATGATAAAAATGTCATTATATAAGTCCTTTGGACGAAACTTATATGTTTAGGAAAATAATATCAATTAATAATATAATTTTTTTAAATACTCATTTATTTCAATTTCGACAATATTTAATAATTGATTTTTTTTATAGTCCTAAATAATTTATTAATTCAAACTAAATTCATTTAAGAAATCCTAACATGTCATATTAACCAATAAAATTCGTTTATGTCATAAAAACGTTCAAATTATATTTATTTTAACATTTATAATACCAATTATTTGATTCTTTCATTAACAAGGAAAATACTGCATCATTATTATGTCATAAATAAATTTGATTATTCAATGTCTAAAAATTATAAATAAAATACCATTATATATGAAATCTTATTTGACTTATAATAAATAATTATAGTCAAAAATATAACATATATAACCCTATGTAAATATAGTTTTTCTAAAAGATATATGCTTATGTCATTTTTGTATTTACATTAACTTAATTAATATAAAGTTTCATTATCACTTACAAATGGATCCATTGGGTCCCAAAATCGACCCAAATATTTCCATGGTTGGAAATGTATCCACCAATAGGTTTATGATACATTTTATGGTAATTTATTATTATTATAATATTATTTTCTTACCCTTATTTACCGGATTTACCCCTTAACCATGGTAAATAAAATATTTACCGAAGTAATTATTCAAAATGTCTAAAAATAAAAGTTACCTATTTAAAAAATTTGGAAATCCTTATTATAAATATGGAATCAATTTTTCTAAATTCAAAACACATAAGTGGAATAAATTAATTTAAAATTAATTCCCGTTGTCCAAACAAAAAACGTGTTTGTAACAAATAATAACTATCAAAAGATCGACACTTTATTAAGTCCAGTTTAAATATGAAATTATGTACAATGAACAAAATTGGATTAAATGGTAAAATTATAATCTAATTATACTTTATAATCACTCAAATGCATAATTTATCACTACTAATAATTTCGATTAAAAAATTGTTTTTAATTAAAATTTAGTAATTTTCACTATTCATCAAAATATGAAAGTTATCAGAGAAGTAACAAAATTTCATCCTAAGATCATTTTGATATTTAGAATCCAAAAATGAAGTCTATTTTTCAAAATTAAAAACATAAAAGTTGCATTTATTAATTTAAAATTAATTCCCCCTATTAAAACCACAACGTGTATTTTTAAGAAAAAAAACTATCAAAAGATTGACACTTGTTTATGTCTAATTTCAAAGTGAAATTACATACAATGACCATCATTGGATTAAATGGTAATAATATAATCAATTTATACTTCCATTCCATTAAAATATATAATTTAACAATATAAATTATTTTGATTAAAAAAGTTATTTTTAGTTTAAATATAGTATTTTTCACTATTCACCCAAATATGAAAGTTATCAGAAAAACACCAAAACATTATTGAAACTAAATTCTTATGTAACGATTATAAAGAAGATGTTTATCTTTTCAAATTTAAAATATAAAAGTTTCAAATATTGGATTTAAAAAGGCTTGGCCATTAAAATGCGGTAAAATTTTATTTTTTGAAAAATACTTCTTTTATCTGAAAAAATGTATTTGTGCTTACATTATGTCTAAGAAATTCATAATATGGATTATAAAATTTTAATTATTTTATAAAGTTCAAAATTCAGTTAATACTTTTCATAACCTCTTTTGAATGGCTTATTTGGTAAGTCATGGTGCACTAGAACTCGGTGTTGCGTGTAGTGAAAGTTATTTAATTACTTTGAAGAAATAACGTACTATGAAATCTTAGGGTGTTAAAAATATTTTTTCGTTAACATGTTAAAATGTTAATGGATATTTTGGTGCAATTGTGTGAGTTTTTTCATTGGATAGTGTTCTTTTTTATTTTATAGAATTTATACTAGCCAGTGTGCTTTTTTTTATTATATGAATATGCCTATTTTATTTATTTGTATACTTTTTATACTATATTATGTTTTTATGTATTGATTAGAGAGTTTAATATATTATATTGTGGACTATAGTAGATGTATTGGATCCTTTTTTATTTTTCTACATGATTTTGGTTATCTGTTATAAAGATGGGTCCTGCTGATTTTTTCGTAGATTCAAACATGACACAGGGGCCTTATTGTTTATGTAATAGTCTCCCCACAACTACGTAAGGCCCTTACCAATAGTTGAAAATCTATAGTATATAGGGAGTCATTCTTGAGTTCTTGTGAAAACCCCCACTTGAATACAGTTTGGGTGATCCATACAGGGGAGTTTCACGTTTTCTCTAATACCATTTATAGGTCTTACCACCCCCTCACACAATGATATTTTATTCTTTGTATCACTTCATTAGGATTTATAAATGGACTCTTGATATGGGAATGCTCCCATATGGTATTTATATGTTTCATGGAACTCCCCTACCCCCCCCCCCATGTGGGACTCAGAATGTAGCATCACTACATGACCAATTTGGGTCATACCAGGATTCTTGATAACCAAAAAGTATGGTGGTTAATCCCATGTCATGAATCATGGGCTATGGTTGAGAACCCTAGATCCCAAATGAGTCATTAACAACATTTATTATCACATATTCCTATTCCTCCACCAAATTCCCTCAAATTATTTATATTTATATTTCATAGTAGTAACCCTCCACACACACATAACCTTTCATAATCCTTTGTAACTAAAAATGAAAATACCTATAATAATGACTATAAATGTACCTTTTTCTCATTATTTTATTCATTTATTCCTATGATTAAATTATAATTCCTTTATTTAATCTTGGACTTAATTTTAATTGGTCCCACTAAGATCCCTTCATATTCATTCAATTTAAGTAATAAAAACATTACCTTATCCTCTTCCTGTGATTTCTGAATTATAAAAAAAATTCAAACATTCTATCATTTTACAAGTAGATTTATTGATCATTATTCTCTTAAAATTATGGATATTTGATTTTCATGCTTACCAATACATTTTATCATTTAGTTATACATTTAACTTTCTTGCAGAATGATTATTTGAAATCAGAGTACTCATCATCACCTTTATAAAATTCATGCCTTCTTGAGCCCCACGAATTTAGTGAATTTTGTAAATAAACTTCACTATAATTAAACATCAATAAAATATTCAATAAAAACAACGTTTCAATATATTTTCATTATTCCTCACTTACCTATTTTTTCTTTTGTTAAACTCATCACACTCTAATTCTCTCTTTTTTAAATCACATAATTGGTTACTTACAACTCTCTATAATAATAAATGGCTTCCTATAAGTTCTCCAAAATATGATCAAGAAAAAAACTCATAAAAAGAAATAAATTTAAAGTAATCTTTAAAAACATTAAATTTTATGTGGATTTTGATTGATGGAATCTCATAAATTTTATAGGTTTAAGAGAATGAAGGAAACTAAATTACTGATGAAGTGAATAAAATATTGGATAATAAAATATAATCAATTATAAGATTGAATGATTGATTATAATGACTCATGTGTGTCACAACCCGTCCTCGGGGCCTGTGCCGTGACTACCCCAAGTCCGCCTTCCATTGGCCAGGGGCTGGAGACTAACACCAAGGCGTAAATCCCAGTAAAAAGGGAAGGCATTGCCTTTGTAAATTAAACAATCACACAGAGTACAAGCGGAAGAAGTAAATACTAAGTAAAAACTGAGTACAACAGTAAGTGCGGAAAGTATAAAGGGTCCGGGAATACAATCCCAACTGTAAAGTACAACTCGAAAGGGAAAACAGCAACTGAAAAGTAATGCTACTACGTCGAGCTGTCCACTGGAAATCCCACCTGAAGGGTGGGTACAGATAGCTCCTCTGCTCCTCGGGTCTCGCTGTCCGCTCCAAGTATGTCCCGCCCAGTGGTCCACCTCCGGGTACCGCCTCGTCATCACATCCACCTCTGGGTACCGTCTCGTCGTGAGGTCCTCCTCCGGGTACCATCTTGTCGTATAGTCCACCTCGAGGTACCGTCCAGTCCTCGAACACTCGGCCTCTGTCAGCACTGCCCGTCGTCTGCAACCAACACAACGAGGTGCGAGCATAGCCCGTGCAGGGGTGAGTATAACGATACTCAGTAGGGATCCCGAGACCCTCAAGGTCTCACTAAAACCAAAAAGGATAACCACATAGAAGATCTCAACAGATAACCTCTACTTAGGTATATGCCCATATATATACCTAAGTTATCAAGTAACCCATCTCAATCATGAAGAAACACAAGGATTGTGAAATCAACGGATAACTACTACCCAGGTATATGCCCATACATATACCTAAGTTATCAAGTGACCCATCTCAATCATGAGGTAAACACAAAGGTCAAAAGTCTCAGCTCAAACTAGGATTTTCATTATCGAAACCGTAACTGCTGAAGAGCTCCGTCTCTGGAGTGTACAGTGGTCCTGTCACGACTCTGAGGTACTGCTCACTAACCTAAGACTGCTGAAGTACTCCTCCTGTCGAGTACTGCGGGTCAGCCACCCAGACACAGTAGTGCTTCTCGCCGAGGTATGTCACCCAAACACAGTAGTGCACACCCCCTAGTAGCTTGCTGAGGTACTCTCCGGACGAGTACCGCGGGTCTGCACTGTCACACAGGTAGTGCTCCGTCCGCCATGGGTCTACACCTCAGAAGGTAGTGCTCCGTCAACTGGGCTAGTCGACTCACTCCAAGTCGAGTCAGTCAAGCAGTCGTCAGATCTCAGCCAGCTACACGGTCTCCGTACTCCGTACGCTCGTCTCTGGGAGGGTCCGCTCCATGAGCTACATGTCGATACTCCAAGTATCTCAAAGTCCCACTAAGAAGTATTTCAAAGGACCGCCTCGTCATAGGGGTCTCAACACAACAGACGGCGCGTCAATCAGACGCCCTGTCTGTGAGTTATTAGCCTTTTCGTCCCAGGGGCCCGGTTGGTTTCGTGAGCGAACCAAACCTGGACGTATCTCAACTGTACCTCGAACTCTTGTAGAGTATACTCATAGATACCGTTTTTCAACGAGATCACCAACACCGTTGATGATTCGTCAAACGGACGTTCTGTCAGAAAAGTATCAGCTTTTCCGTTCTAGGGGCTCGGTTGGATTTTGGTGCGATCCAACCCGGCCACTATCCATCTGCATCCAAATCTCGGGCGGAGGATGCCAAAAGTTTCGTATCGTTAATAGGAACTCAACGCAACAGACGGCACGTCAATCGGACGCCCGGTCTGAGAGTTATTGGCTTTTTCGTTCCAGGGGCCCGGTTGGTTTTTACGGAAAAACCAACCCGACCGTACTCCACCTGCGTCCAAACCTCGGGCGGAGTATGCCAAAGATCCGTCTCATCAAGAGGAATTCAATGAAACAGACGGCGCGTAAATCGGACGCCCGATCTGTTAGTTATTGGCCTTTCCGTCTCACACCCACCCTGGGAAACTTCCCAGGAGGTCACCCATCCTGATCACTACTCTAGGCCGAGCACGCTTAACTATGGAGTTTTAACCAAGTAGGCTCCCGAAAAGGAAGGTGTACCTTGAGTATAGTATACCGAAACGACCGTCTCGATCCAAGGATCGTGTTGCCGCTGACGGCGAGTCGTTTGGAGGCCCGTAGCCCAAGATACGGGCATTTGACCGAAAGTGGTCCGAAACTGGGGGTCTGAGCCAGGGCCGACCCGACCCGACCCCCCCCCCCCCCCCCCCCCGCCCTGGGTCGGCCGAACCGGGTCGACCGGCCCCTGGCGGTGACCCGGCCCGGCCGGCAGCGCGGTAGCGCGGCGGCGCGGGACGGTGCGGCGGCGCAATCCGGTGCGGCGGCGCGGGACGGTGCGGCGGCGCAATCCGGCGCGGCGGCGCGGGCCGGCACGGCGGCGCGTCCTGGGGCGCCGTTCGTGTGCCGCGTGCGGGGGGAAAAGCCCCCGCCTTTCCTCAGCTGGCGGCGCGGTAACCTGCCGCGCCTAAAGAAAAACGGCCCCCCTCACGTGGGGGCCTGACTTCGAGAAAACGGGGGGCCACCTGCCCGCCCTTTGTGAAACCGGCCCCCCTCATAATGGGGGGGGCATTAAGGCAGGCCGGAGGAAATTATTTCCCCCGGTTTTCTCCCTTCCGGCCGGCCCGACCTGGCCGGCCGGTTCTTCCTCAACGGGACCGGCAAAGCCGGTCCCCCTTCCGGCTTCCGACACCGGCAGCCCGGCTGGCCGCTGGTCTTCTCATTCCGCCGCGGCCCAGAACCGGCCGCGGCCTTCGTTGTCCGGCGCGGTGTGACGGCACCGCGCCCCTCCACCGCGGCCCCGCTCCGGCCGCGGTGCCTTCAACTTTCTTCGACGCGGCACGGGGCGTCACGTCCTTGCATTATTTAAGTACGCGGCGCGACGGCGTCGTGCGTTTCTTGCCGCATGATCCTGCGCAGTGCGACGGCACCGCACCACACCCGTTTCAATCCACAACAAAATCAACATGAATAGGAGGAGGGTCGGCCGTGTTCGTGCGGTCCGACCCCCTTGCGTTATTTGCTAACAATCGGCCTTTAATGAATGATAAACTTTCACAATCTTTTAAATTAAATAAAAAGATTTGGAATCAAGGCCCGACAAATATAAACCTTCAAGTTCGAAGGAGAGATCCACATAACTTTAAAAAGTTAAAACCCCTACCTTGATTTAAGAGGTGACGAGATTCGGCGTCGCGAAAAGAGATGTCGCGGAAGAAGACGTCGTCGGTATTGCGGGTATGGCGTCGCGGAAGACGGTTCCCGAGAACGTGGCGTTCTTCGTCGATGTCCGATTGTTCTTCGCGTTCTTTGTCAAGAGGATGAAGAAACTTCAAGACTTCTAAGCCTTCTTTCCAAAAGCACTCAAACAACACAACCCAACCAAATGAAAAAAAGTTCTCCACTTATTTAATTAACTTCACATGGCTTTTGAAATTCAAGTGTTTGAAATTCAAAAGACTCACACAACTCACCACATTAAAATCAACTCATTTAAGACATAAGTTATAACTAAGTTAAAATCATTTAAGTGGGAGTTGAGGGGTTTTAGAGGATATGAAGAGGTGGGGTTCATGTGGGCCCCACCACCCTCATAACCTCCCAAGGGAGGTTGGGTGGTTACCCAACTTCCACCATGAGCTTACACTTAGAGTAAGTTAATAAAAATTGTAGTGTAGTTATAAAATAAACTTCCACAATTTTTATTATCAACACTCGTGTAAACGCAACTCCAGAACAGGAGTTCCTAAGCAATTACCGGCGCTGCGGTTCCATCGGTGCCCTCGGAATTCGATTTCGGGCACCGGTTCAAAAGATAGAAATTCTCGCTCGCTCGTTTAGTGAACGTACCCGAGTCAAACTTCAGAAATTAATTCTGGGCACACCGGGCCTCGGAATCAGGCACCGTCAGAAACTGCATTCTTGTAAAATTCGAAAGAAAATTAAGAAAAAAAATTCCTTGAAATTTCCAGGTCTTTACAATACTCCCACCTCAGGACTTTACGTCCCCGTAAAGCTTCAACACAAACTAGGGTCACAAAAGCGGTACAGAGCACGCATCTGAGCCTTCTGCTCCCATGTGCTTACCTAGAGGATCCGTACTGCCAAAGAAAGTGCACCTGAGGAATCGATCGTCCTCATAGGATCTGCTCCTGTCGATCCTGGATCCCCACTGGAACCTCCATGAAAGACACCCCATTGCCATCGTCTAGCTCCTCATGGTCGATGGTATGCGAAGGGTCAAGCACGTATCTCCTCAGTTGAGATACGTGGAATTCGTCGTGCACCTGGTGCAACTGCGGTGAATGGGTCAAGCGTTAAACCACCCCGCCTACCCAGCTGGGGACCTAAGAAGGTCTGCTGAACCTTGGATATAACTTGCCGCCTTGGCCACATCTCCGTAAACCTCGTCGATGTGAGACCCGTATAAGAACGTGGTCGCCATCCTCAAACTCCAGAGGTTTCCAATTCCTGTTAGAACTGGAACTCAAATGACTGCTGCCACGAGGGTAAGGTTGGCCGATTCAAGAGTGATCGGTCGCACCCTCCCATGAAATAGTTTATCCCGTGCTGCCTGGGGTTTCCTTTTCGCCGACCAAGGAAAACCCATCCCGACGTTTGCCTAAAACTGTCAATTTGAGTATGAACAGTTATTTCTCATTCCATACTCAAACTAACGTCGTAAGGCCTCAACGCTGTCACCAAGAAATTCCAACCGAAACTCTCGCCTCGAGGGTCTGACCACACCGTCGGCATAAGTGTGAATATCGAGTCTCCTCCCAAGGTATCTCCAGAAGTGAGGGTCAAATCCACGGCTTACCGGAAACTCTAGGTCTAGAACAAGATTTGTGTAAGTAAGAAATGATTCACATTGACGTTCGTTACTACAACAATTAGTAGTGGACACAGACTGTCCCTTGAATCATTTCTAGAGCCATTGGGTCCCACTCCTTGACAGCATGCAGCCACACTCTTCCTCCATCCTCCAGCTCCCTGAGCCTGGCAGGAATAACTAAGGAGGGTGGTTGTACAATGTTAGGATGTACACCACCTCATGATGCTCTCCTAGATCTGCCTCCACGTCTGCTGCTTCGTAGACTCATCTCTCCTTTAAGCTTCCTCTTCTTTAACATGCCCGAGTCTCTAAGACTGGAACCGGTTTCCTGTTTCTTACTGCACTGTGCAGTCTTCATCCTCTCTTGGATGTCCAGGACCTCCTTTAGTCTCACAAGAGCTGCTATAATTTCTTCTTTGCCGATAAGAGAAACCCGGTCTCATCCCCTGGATGAACCACATTCGTTGCCTAATACAGTCAATCCTGACATGAATGATGCATTCATGCCATGGATGACGTCGTAAGGCCTCGACGTATCTACTAAGAGATCCAACTGTCACTCTCGCCTCCAAGGGTCGAGTCACACTATTGGCATCAGTGTGAGGTCACTGGGTCCCCTCCAGTAGAAATCTCGAAAGTGAGGGTCAAGTCAACAGTTTAACTGGGACCACTCAGTATCAACCAAACAAAAGGACAGGAAAGCAAACAAAGATAAGTGTATTTTTATTATTGCAGCTCATAGTACAAAGACACGAATACAAAAGCAACATGGAACTAGAAGTACAAAGGATGTATCCACTAGTTCCTCTCCTACCCACCTGCTCTCGGAGCTCTACTGCCTTGTCCACTGCTCGGCTGTTTCTCAAGAACTAACCGCTACTTCTGTCTCGGTGGCTCCTCCAACACCCGCTGTTCAACCGTACGAGGATTCGGACAGTCACATGCCAGGTGACCCTTCCCACTGCAGGAGTAACATTGTCCATTTCTGACACGCCTGGCTCTGACCCCACCTCGGGTGCCCCGCACCACCGGTCCTAAAACCCGAGATCGTCTAACTACTACTCTGGTCCTCCTGGACCTCTGCATCATCTATCTACTGCCCACAGATGACTCGGATACTGATCGAAAAGTACGCGGAAAAGGCAGAAGCTCCTATACACGCTCGGGGTGTAGAGCTACTAGCACAAACTCCACCCTGAAGAAGGTCTCGAAGTCTTCCCATGCGATGTTCATCTCATCGCAAAACTGGAACAAGTGGCTCCACCACCTGCATGCTGCTGCCTGAAGGAGGCTGGTAGCAAAGATCACCATGAAGTCTGCCGGCGTCCCCACTAGCCTGAAGACTCTCACCACAGCCTCTAGCCAAACCTCAGCCGCCTGCGGGTCTGTCTCTCCCCGGAACCTAGGTGGCCTCTGGCACTGGAACTCGTGCAGCGCGCTCAAGCATTGTGCATCTTCTACTACTGGAGCTGGTGGCATCGGTGGTCCAACGGATAGTAGTACTGTTGGTGCCTCCACTGCAAGAGGGCCCTGTACCGAAGCCACGTCGCTCGACAGGCTATCAGCACGCACATCCCTCTGGGCTCTAGCTGGTCGTCCGTGAAAAGGCATCCTGAAAGAAACATCGTGACATGGTCAAACGTTTATACCTGGTGAGCTGACCTGGTTTGAGCTGTTTTAAGGGAAAACCTTTGAAAACACACACGCAATCAGTGTTTTCGTGCACAAAGTCGGAAATCAGTTGTCAAGGTCCTGGTGTGTGGATACATCGGCCGCCCGCACCAACACTGGACTCCCTGAACTGAAATCCACACTTGGTACTCTTAACACTATTTCTTCACAGAAAGAAAAAGTCAGAGTCATAAGTTCTGTGGTAGAACCGAACTCCTTTGATACCAATTTTTCATGACCCGTCCTCGGGGCCCGTGCCGTGACTACCCCAAGCCCGCCTTCCATAGGCTAGGGGCTGGCGACTAGCACCAAGGTGTAAATCCCGGTAAAAAGGGAAGGCATTGCCTTTGTAAAGTAAACAATCACACAGAGTACAAGCAGAAGAAGTAAATACTAAGTAAAAACTGAGTACAACAGTAAGTGCGTAAAGTATAAAGGGGTCGGAAATACAAGCCCAACTGTAAAGTACAACTCGAAAGGGAAAACAGCAACTGAAAAGTAAAGCTGCTACGCCGAGCTGTCCACTGGAAATCCCACCTGAAGGGTGGTTACAGATAACTCCTCTGCTCCTCGGGTCCCGCCATCCGCTCCGAGTATGTCCCGCCCAGTGGTCCACCTCCGGGTACCGCCTCGTCGTCACGTCCACCTCTGGGTACCGTCTCGTCATGAGGTCCTCCTCCGGGTACCATCTCGTCGTATAGTCCACCTCCAGGTACCGTCCAGTCCTCGAACACTCAGCCTCTGTCAGCACTGCCCGTCGTCTACAACCAACACAACGAGGTGCGAGCATAGCACGTGCAGGGGTGAGTATAACGATACTCAGTAGGGACCCTGAGACCCTCAAGGTATCACTAAAACCAACAAGGATAACCACATAGAAGATCTCAACAGATAACCTCTACTTAGGTATATGCCCATATATATACCTAAGTTATCAAATAACCCATCTCAATCATGAGGAAACACAAGGATTGTGGAATCAACGGATAACTACTACCCAGGTATATTCCCATACATATACCTAAGTTATCAAGTGACCCATCTCAATCATGAGGTAATCACAAAGGTCAAAAGTCTCAGCTCAAACCAGGATTTTCATTATCGAAACCGTAACTGCTGAAGAGCTCCGTCTCTGGAGTGTACAGTGGTCCTATCACGACTCTGAGGTACTGCTCACTAATCTAAGACTGTTGAAGTACTCCTCCTGTCGAGTACCGCGGGTCAGCCACCCAGACACAGTAGTGCTTCCCGCCGAGGTATGTCACCCAAACACAGTCGTGCACACCCCCTAGTAGCCTGCTGAGGTACTCTCCAGACGAGTACCGTGGGTCTGCACTGTCACACAGGTAGTGCTCCGTTCCGCCATGGGTCTGCACCTCAGAAAGTAGTGCTCCGTACACTGGGCTAGTCGACTCACTCCAAGTCGAGTCGGTCAAGCAGTCGTCAGGTCTCAGCCAGCTACACGGTCTTCGTACTCCATACGCTCGTCTCTAGGAGGGTCCGCTCCATGAGCTACAAGTCGATACTCCAAGTATCTCAAAGTCCCACGAAGAAGTATCTCAAAGGACCGCCTCGTCATAGGGGTCTCAACACAACAGACGGCGCGTCAATCGGACGCCCGGTCTGTGAGTTATTAGCCTTTTCGTCCCAGGGGCCCGGTTGGTTTCGTGAGCGAACCAAACCCGGCCGTATCTCAACTGTACCCCGAACTCTCGTAGCGTATACTCATAGGGACCGTTTTTCAACGAGATCACCAACGCCGTTGACGATTCTTCAAACGGACGTTCTGTCTGAAAAGTATCAGCTTTTCCGTTCCAGGGGCCTGGTTGGATTTTGGTGCGATCCAACCCGGCCACTATCCATCTGCATCCAAATCTCGGGCGGAGGATGCCAAAAGTTCCGTATCGTCAACAGGAACTCAACGCAACAGACGGCGCGTCAATCGGACGCCCGATCTGAGAGTTATTGGATTTTTCGTTCCAGGGGCCCGATTGGTTTTTAAGGCAAAACCAACCCGACCGTACTCCACCTGCGTCCAAACCTCGGGAGGAGTATGCCAAAAGATCTGTCTCATCAAGAGGAATTCAACGAAACAGACGGAGCGTAAACCGGACGCCCGGTCTGTTAGTTATTGGCCTTTCCGTCTCACACCCACCCTGGGAAACTTCCCAAGAGGTCACCCATCCCGATCACTACTCTAGGCCAAGCACGCTTAACTATGGAGTTTTAACCAAGTAGGCTCCCGAAAAGGAAGGTGCACCTTGAGTATAGTATACCGAAAGGACCGTCTCGATCCAAGGATCGTGTTGCCGCTGACGGCGAGTCGTTTGGAGGCCCGTAGCCCAAGATACGGGCATTTGACCGAAAGTGGTCCGAAACTGGGGGTCTGAGCCTGGGCCGACCCTGCCCGACCCCCCTGGGTCGGCCGAACCGGGTCGCCCGCCCTGGGTGGTGACCCGGCCCGAGGACCCGGCCCGGCTCGGAAAACCCGGCCCGGCCGGCAGCGCGGCGGCGCGGGCCCGTGCGGCGGCGCGGTCCGGCGCGGGGGCGCGGGCCGGCACGGCGGCGCAGCCTGGGCGCCGTTCGTGTGCCGCGCGCGGGGGGCAAAGCCCCCGCCTTTCCTCAGCTGGCGGCGCGGTAACCTGTCGCGCCTAAAGAAAAACGACCCCCCTCACGTGGGGGCCTGCCTTTGAGAAAACGGGGGGCCGCCTACCCCCCCCCCCCCCCTTTGTGAAACCGGCCCCCCTCATAATGGGGGGGGCATTAAGGCTGGTCGGAGGAAATTATTTCCCCCAGTTTTCTCCCTTCCGGCTGGCCCGACCTGGCCGGCCGGTTCTTCCTCAACGGGACCGGCAAGGCCAGTCCCCCTTCCGGCTTCTGACACCGGCGGCCCGGCTGGCCGCTGGTCTTCTCGTTCCGTCGCGGCCCGGAACCGGCCGCGGCCTTCGTTGTCTGGCGCGGTGCGACGGCACCGCGCCCCTCCACCGCGGCCCCACTCCGGCCGCGGTGCCTTCAACTTTCTTCGAAGCGGCGCGACGGCGTCGCGTCCTTGCATTATTTAACGACGCGGCGCGACGGCGTCGCGTCCTTGTATTATTTAACGACGCGGCGCGACGGCGCCGCGCGTTTCTTGCCGCATGATCCTGTGCAGTGCGACGACACCGCACCACACCCATTTCAATCCACAGCAAAATCAACAAGAATAGGAGGAGGGTCGGCCATGTTCGTGCGGTCCGGCCCCCTCGCGTTATTTGCTAACAATCGGCCTTTAATGAAAGATAAACTTTCACAATCTTTTAAATTAAATAAAAAGATTTGGAATCAAGGCCCGACAAATATAAACCTTCAAGTTCGAAGGAGAGATCCACATAACCTTAAAAAGTTAAAACCCCTACCTTGATTTAAGAGGTGACGAGATTCGGCGTCGCGAAAAGAGATGTCGCAGAAGAGGACGTCGTCGGTATTGCGGGTATGGCGTCGCGGAAGACGGTTCCCGAGAACGTGGCGTTCTTCGTCGATGTCCGATTGTTCTTCGCGTTCTTTGTCAAGAGGATGAAGAAACTTCAAGACTTCTAATCCTTCTTTCCAAAATCTCTCAAACAACATAACCCAACCAAATGAAAAAAAGTTCTCCACTTATTTAATTAACTTCACATGGCTTTTGAAATTCAACTGTTTGGAATTCAAAAGACTCACACAACTCACCACATTAAAATCAACTCATTTAAGACATAAGTTATAACTAAGTTAAAATCATTTAAGTGGGAGTTGAGGGGTTTTAGAGGATATGAAGAGGTGGGGTTCGTGTGGGCCCCACCACCCTCATAACCTCCCAAGGGAGGTTGGGTGGTTACCCAACTTCCACCATGTGCTAACACTTAGAGTAAGTTAATAAAAATTGTAGTGTAGTTATAAAATAAACTTCCACAATTTTTATTATCAACACTCATGTAAACGCAACTCCGGAACAGGAGTTCCTAAGCAATTAACGGTGTTGCGGTTCCATCGGTGCCCTCGGAATTCGATTCTGGGAAACGGTTCAAAAGATAGAAATTCCTGCTCGCTCATTCACTGAACGTACCCGAGCCAAACTTCGGAAATTAATTCCGGGCACACCGGGCCTCGGAATCAGGCACCGTCAGAAACTACATTCTTGTAAAATTCCAAAGAAAATTAAGAAAAAATTTTCCTTGAAATTTTTGGGTCTTTACAATGTGATTTTTGTTACGTTTTTTTCTTCTTCTTCTTATGTTTTTGTTTTTTATTCTCTTTTTTCAAGTACAATATTCAACAAATAATAATAGTGATATTTTTATCTTGGCAATCAAGTAAAATAAGTTATATTTATTCTAACATGTGAAAATATATTTTTAATGATAAAGAACAATTAGATAATAAAAATTTCAATAAATTTAAATAACAACTTTAAACTCAATTGGAGTTCATTTTGATGATAATTATATTTCATAAGAGTGATTATATAGCCCAAATTTAATAGGATATATCTCCATATATATGTGTTTAATTTTAAAGATTCAAAATTGAGAGAAAATTTGATATTATGAAATGTATATTTGGTATACCATACATCCCTAAATATTTAGAAAATGTTACCAAAATTGCATAAGAAAGATGCGATCAGAATTGGTGATTGGAGAAAATCAAAGAAGATGAAGTCAATTGAAGAAATAAAGAAAATAAACCAGGTTTTTATTTCAATAAACTTATACCAAGGGGAATTATACCATATGGGGTGTAGCATTTATTGGAAAAACATGAAAATATAGTTTTTGGAAATGCGATAAATAAAAATTAAATAAGTGAAGATGAATTTTTGTTGAGAAGGGGAATGATCAATTAAGACCCCAAGGAAGAT